>PVLD010004373.1:0-105277 GCA_004027595.1 Dinomys branickii
ACATATGCTCACAGCGGACCGCCCGGCTCCACCCTGTCGTCGTGCTATGGGTGGGGGCGGGTCCAGACCATGTGGCTCCAGCATTACCGTTCCCCACCCCTTGCAGCTGGGCAATGGGTCTCCGAAGCTGAAGCTACGAATGCCGAGACGAGGGCGTGGGCCAGGGGTGTGCTTGGAGCGGCAACCTCCTCCCTCTCTACCTCGTCTCCCTCCAACTGCGCCATGTCAGATCTGTGATCCCCTCCTCCAGAGGAGGTTCTGCTTAGACTTTCCGAGGGTTTCACTTCCTATCTCAGATCCCTCTCGAGTTCAGGATATCCACCTCCCTCCTCTCTGTATAATGCTCATTTTATATAAATATGAAAACTATTTTGAAAATGTGAAACATATATTGTCCCATGCTATGCTAAGTGTACCTTAGGCAGAATAAAAGTCTGTATATTCTCACAGCAGATTTGGCACCCACATAAAATAGGAAAAGAGGCTACAGAAGCCACTAAATTCTATGTACTTAGTACATTATTTTCTACAGACATGGAATGAAGTCTGTTTTTATTTTTAAGCATAGAGTTCATTTTGTATGTTACAAAAGGCAAAGAAAAGCTTATTTATAACTTGCATGGCTAGGTTACATTTTGGTGATTAGTGCTCACTACTATTTCCAATAAAGTATCAGAAATAACAACCAGAACCGATACTTCTCCCACTGGGAGAACGAGCCCAAGTAGTACAATTTAATTTATCTTCTCTTGTTACTGGTCCTACTGTTTTTCCTTTCCTTAATGTCAGTGACACTACAATTTTCTTTGCTTATGTCAAAGTTCACAGTTTGACTTTTCTCTACCATTCATCCTCTACTCCTGTCTCTAACCAAAAGCAGGATAATATTCTCTTCTTAATGAACACACTTAATTTTTTCTCTTTCAAATTTAGTTCTCTTAATTTTAATAAATGCAAATACTAAACTATTTTACAGGGATCTCAGCTTAGTAAAAAGTTTTTGCACATCAAAAGAAATTACCAACAGCAAGAAAAGAAAACCCACAAATTGGGGAAAAAAAATTAGCCAACTGTCCCTCGTGCAAAGGACTTCTATCTAGAACATATAAAGAATTAAAAATCAGGTGACCAAAACTGAAAGACTCATTCCAAAAATGAGCATCTGAGATGAATACAAACTTTCAGATGAAGAAATACAAATGGCAAAAAAAAAATATGAAAAAAATGTTCAGCATCATTAGTCATTCAAGAGATGCAAATTAAAACAAAATGGAGATTCCATCTCACCTCAGAAAGAATGGCTACCATCAAAAAATCAACTGTTAACAAATACTGGCAGGGCTGTGGGGAAAAAGGAACCCTTCTCCTCTGTGGGTGGGACTTTAGACTGGTGCAACCACTGTGGAAATTGGTTGGTGATTTCTCACAAAATCCAGGATTAGAGGTTCCATTTATCTAGCTCTTCCCCTTCTAGGTATTGTTCCAGAAGAACTGAAAAGATCATACCACAGCAATATATGCTGTTTATAGCAGCATAATTTGCAATAGCTAAATCTTTGAAACAAGCCAAATGCCCATCAATAGAGGAATGGATAAAAAAGATGTGGTATTTTTATACAATGGAGTACTACTCAGCTATAAAGAAAAATAAACTCAAGGCTTTTTTGTGTAAGTGGATGCAACTAGAGACCATACTTATAAGTGAAATAAATCAGACTTGCATGTGTAAGCATCATATTGTATCGCTAGTGTAAGTAACTCAAAGAGCAAATAATGTCCAAAATGTACAACACATACAGTGAAAGGGAAAGAAACTACGCAAGAGGAAAGACTGACTGGATGGGGGAAAGGAGAGAAGAAGGAAGGGAAAAGCATGTAATATACACACAAGATAACTAAGATAATTGTACTAATAATTTCTGTTAGTTCATTGAAGGGAACAGTTAGTGCTTATAATGTTTTATCAAGTTTGCATGCCTATATCTGGTAATCTGAGCAACTCTTCGAAGATAACAATATGCAACATAATAGCCATTGTTAATTTCCTACCTTATTTTGAGTTTCCATATCATTTTATTTATCTCTCTTTAAAATAGTGTTTTTATGAACAACAAATGATAAAATTTTTTATAATTGCAATTGTAATTTTGAAATGCATATGTTAGTTAACAATATACCACAGTAACTGCATATTTTACCTAGCTAAGCACAGAGGCTCTTTCCTATGGCTTTTCTTCATTGAAATTACAATTTGATCTTCAGAGAGCATTGTCTGTAGGTCTCAGGGATTGCTCCATTTGGCTTTACAAATCAATATTCCCTATTGATGGAATAAAGTGAAATGTAAGAAGGAAACTTTCTCTAAGGATGAGCTCATTCAGTGAAGTTAAAAAAGGCGCCTACTTAGTGGCAAACTCCCAAAAGAAGCAGCACAGGAGGGAGATGTGCTGGGAGTTGGAACTGTGTCGTTCTCCACCTTCAAATCATCTGTTCCACTGTAACTCGAAAATACCGAAAACCTGCCTTTAAGGTAAAATCAGGCCAAGCTATGCAAAAGAAAGGAGAAACTGACATTTAAGGAACACCTATTATATTTCAGGTATTGTGCAGTTAGGTATTTTCCCCACATTATCTGATTTAATTTGCAAAGCACATGAAATTGTTATTATCTCCATTTTTTAACAGGTATAAACACTAAGACTGAGGTCACATACCTAAAACAATCCAGGCTCTACTGCAGACAGTTCTCAAAGCCTATGCTTTTTCCACTGAAATATCAGAGAGTTCCTTCTTAGCACCTAAATTCTTCCTCGTGTCCAAATCCACCCTCAATACACCCTTCCATTTATTCTCCCTCCCTTTTCTCCTTTTCTCTCCCTCTGCATCTTCTGACCTCCATCTTGTGGTGCCAGTGACCAGATTAGAAATTAAGAGTTAACCATGCATGACATGTTTTGATTTTTATATTACATTTCAATAAATATACATATTTCAAATAACAAAATTTATACCAGTGTAAAATGTGTATAAGCCAGGCATAAGTGAAAGCACATTAACATGAGAAAAATATGTAAGACAAATTCTCTGTGGCCCCTAAAATGAAAACATAGGCAGTGTGAACACTGCAAATACCTTATGTGTATACCTGACACGAATGATTATTTTTAATGAAGAGCTCAGCTGAATTTCAAACATGCCATAAAACTTGAAAGCTGGAATTTAATGTTTTAGCTGCACAGACAAGACAACACAGAGAATCCCACCACCTTATCATGGTTCTTCCTGTCGCATCTGTGTGGTCTATCACAGTTTGTGTCTCGCAGGATTCCAGTGGTTTTCACAAAGGAGGAGACTGGGCTGAGGTATTTGGTCAGGTATTCCAATACTTCATGATGACTGTGATACATTATAATGAAAGGGACACTATTGCCATGGTTATTTTGAGTGGGAAAATATTAGAAACATGCAGTGTTTGTGTGTGCTGTGTAGAAAATTAATTCTATTCAGAAACAATGGCTTGTTACAGGAACAGTAAATTTTGAGCACCAGCAACTCCTGCTAGGTTCATTCATGTTTTTAGGTAGTATCTCCTATTTTTACTTGTCATAGAATACCTTTCTTTTGTATGACTTTACTTGGGGCTTCTGAACATCTGCGTACTGGGAGTTTCACCGAATATCATGAGTTTACTATATGTATGCTGCACATAGGACAAACTCCATACACCTAACAAATAACTTAAGTTTGGATATTTCTTCTTTGGATCTTATTTTCCTAAAGTAAAATCATACCTTTGACCTATTCCATGTCAAATTAGTCAAAACCATAGGAGAAAATCATGAATAGCTAACAGTGATAAGCAATAGGCAACACATACCTAAAGGACACAAATGATACTGTCCTTAGCACATTGTGGATAATATTTGTCTTATCTACAACTGGAAGAGAAAAACAGTGGATAGAAATAGAGATCTTATGTATGTCTCTACTCACGTGGATTATGTGGGCTAAAAGATAAGCAATATTTGTCTGTAATGATAGAATGTTAGGATATTATTTGCCAGTGACCAAAACGAGCTTCATTTCCCTACAGGACTCTGACTACCTTTTTCTTAAAGTGTTTAGATCATTTGTTAGAAACTCTTTATTGACCCTTGTGAGATGGAAATATACAGCTCCATGATGTTTTTCTGAAGGACCTGGGGCCATCCCTCTAAAACATATCGAGAACAGCCCTCCCCTGTCTCCCGTCTCTGGGGGAGTTTAGTCATTTTAGCTTCAAATAAGTACCATCTAGCAAACACAGACAACCTCACCATATCTACCAACCGACCTCTAACACCATCCCATGTTTTAATATGCCCCTGGCTTTTGTTTCAGTGAGGGTGACTGCAGTCTGTCGCCCTTATTGCAATAATCCTTAATAAAGTCTTCCCTGCTATTATGGGCTGAATATTTCTCCCCCCTCAAAAATCATGTGTTGGAGCCCTAACACCCAGTGTGGTGGGACCCGTAGGTAGGACATTTAGACATAATTAATTTTAGTGGATGTCATGAGGGCTGGCTCAGTGTGATGAGATTGGTGGCAGAACAAGAGAAGAGAGACTGAGCCTTCTCTCTTTCCTACATGAAGACACTGAAGACGGATTTTCCTGCAGGGGCACTTTCCTCCCTCGGGAACTATGAGAAATAAACGTTGCATTGTTCAAGCCATCCAGTCCAAGGTACTTTCTTTACAGCAGCCAATGCTGAGACACTTGCCCATCGTACTCTTTTATCCTGCAAGTTTTTTTAATGTCACCTTTATTAATGTACTTATTTGCATATTAAACATAGCAGATATGCTTACAAACATCCACAAAATTATTCATTGCTAATATTGAAAATTTTCTATATGCTTTCACTGAAATTTGTTCCCTCACAGGTGATCTAAAAGGCAGACATTATTTTTAATCACATATAGAGATGATTAATTGTGACATGGAGACTGGATATAACTTACCTGGAGCCTACTGAGTAGTAAACTTGGGGTTTAAATGCATAAGTCTGACTCCATAACCACGCCCCTCAATCAGTTTACTTTATTATCTGGGGACAAATTCTGTCAATTTCTCACATTTCATCCAACTGTCCTATACCAAGTGGCCAGTTTTATCATGATTCATATAATCCCACAATAAAACTGATGCACATGCATGCATACACACACATATGTGTTTTCCTCTTGGGAGGGAAGTATTTAATGAAGCACAATTGTTCTGTGCTGTGCTCTGTGAGAAGCATTGTTCAAGAATATATCCAGCAATGCAATATTTCTGTTAAGGAATCTCACTAGATGAAGTTTGTAGGTGCAAAAAGCTTTAATAGAACACAAAAACTATAGAAGAATAATCTTTTTATTACTGTTTTCAAAGAAAAGAAACTATTGCATAAGGAATTATATGAGTCTTACTCTTTTATTTTTGCTTTACAATTTTAAACCTATCTTCTCAGGTCATTCTCAGTGTTTAAAGGTCTTTATTATAGGTCAGTTCACGTTTTAGTCAGAACGATGAATAACCAGAAGTTCTATCAATTTTGAAAAGAAATCCACAACCTGAAGGAAAAGCTAATATCTTCCCCAAAGTAACAGCAACTCAGTGAAGTCCAGGGGACTGGAATATTGACCCCCAAACACACATTTCTAGTGGAAATCTTTGAAAGGGACTTAAGGAGCCACATTTTCCATATGTACAGGCTACATCCTGGGAATAAATTAAGTTCCTCTGCGAGCAGAATTAACTCTTTTAGGTCACTTTGGTATTATTTAATGTCTTGAAGAAGTGACTTCTGAAAAGCTGCCTCCAAATTTGTGAACTATTGAACCTTGAAACTTTTGCAAGGTATTCACTTTGGGATTATAGTTCATCATAATAGAATGGGTAAAGTTGTGGTAAGTAAAGAATTTTAAACACAACCAGAAATGTGATAATTATAAAATTTGAGGCAATATAGAAATACACACCAGATTAGAAAGGAAAGCAGCCTCTCAGTCACAAATGTATCTCTGATTATATACATTTGCACGCACCTTTCAAATATTCTTGGACTTAGTTCAATTATTTCACATGTGCTCAGAGTCATGAGATTCTGGGAGGTTGTACAATAATTATAAAGCATCTTCACATTTACATTGACGTCAATCATCTACCAACACGGTAAGTCATTATGTACTGCTGTGTCAGCCTGATTCCAGTTAGTAACACACAGGGTCTAAAATGTAGTTCCTTAGAAGATATTTAATGTATAAAAAAGTCCAAAAACCTAAATGAGTTAAAAGCTCTACCATTAAATAGAACATTATCAAGAACTTTATGGCAGCATTAGATCCTCTAGACCAGAATCAGCTGAAGTGACCTTCCAAATATTCACATTCTTTCTTTTGTGGTCCTCCATAAATTGACAACAGAAATCTTCCCAAAAGATGGCATTTAAAAATGTACTTCATATTTTGTACTTTTATGGAAAAAGATCTGTTTTCTGAGGTGGGGGTCTTCACTGACTCTTGAGTAATAGCCAAGATTTGACACATGGCCAGGCAGTTGTAGAAGAAAAGGATGGAAAATCAGTGACACAAAGATTGACTAAGAGCACATGGACAAATCTTTGAAGTGATCCTTAAACTACCAGGTATTGGTATTTTTAATGAGTGATCATTGGAACAATCATTCTATAGAATAGACCTTTACTAGTAGTGTCCAGCTGGTGCTGTGATGGAGAATCCAGTGCATATTATAGCATCTTCTCCCTACTTTCTTTCCTAAAATACCACTGGAATTTTGAGGTACAGCCTACTCCCAATAAATCACTGATAACTTAGGATGACAATTGCTAAGGCATGGATCCAGATGTTTCTCCAACCCCCCTGGGCTCATACATGGGGCTTTTTACAGCTGACTGGATCTGTGTGATCCTGGACTTAAGTGTGTGTGGTACTAAATTAGTCCACTGACTGGAATTAGCATCTCTCTGGGTGTGGCTCCATGGATTTGCTGGAAACTGAAGCCCCCCCTATGTGTGGGCGGTACCACCCAAAATGCTTATAGCCTAGATGGAGTAAAAGGGAAAGGGAGACTCTACTCACTGCTCACTGTCACCTCTCTCCTGCCTGTTCAGCCAGGGACTGTTTGTTCTCTGTGATGCCCATCTGCCACACTACCCTGCCCTGAAACCAGCTGACTGGCGACTGAAACCTGGATATGCTGTGAGCCAAAATAAACCTTCCCCTCTTTAACTTTAGTTGTCAAGTATCACCTTAGCAGTGAAAAAAGTAACTAAGACATTAATGGAAGTCAAAAGGCAGGCCCTAATGAGACAGATGTCTGTAGCCATCCCTCCAGTGCCTCTCCCTTGCCGAGTAAAGGTTGATCAGCTGAGGCTTTATTATCAATTAGTATGCAGCACCCTAGGCACTTGCTATTCATCCAAAGTAATGCAATATTGGTCAAGTCACACAAGTTTCTCTTTCTTTTATATTTGACTATGATTTCTTCCTCTTGATTTTCTAGGGATAAAAAAATCCACGAATGCTACTTTAATAATCTTGTGACCATGAAGCCAGAGCGACTATAAAAAAGAGGACAGAAGCAGAGGAACTGTAGGGAAATGACCCCAGAATTCTGACTGCAGCATTTGTACTTTCTATATATATTGTGTTCTTTAGGGTCGCTACGGAAAAGTACCGTACATTGATGACTTAAAACAATCAGCATCTATTGTCTCACAGTTCTGGAGACCAGAAGTTCAAAATCCAATCACTGATAGGGTCGCGCTTCCTCTGCAGACAGGAGGGATGCCTCTCTCTCAGCTGGTGGTAGTCTCAAGCATTCCTGGGCTTTAAGATATGGTGCTGTCTTTTTTCCATCTCTGCACATTTTATTTTTGTACATCGCTAATTCTCTGCCAAATTCTCCTGTTTTGTATAAGGACATCAGTTACATTGGATTACAGCCTGCACTTATGATCTCATTACTTTATTTTAACTTGATTCTTTCTGTAAAATGCAATTGCCAGGAAAAGTCACATTCTGAGGTACTGGAGGTGTGAACTGCAGCAGGTCACTTTGAGTAAACACAATTCTACTTAAAACAGCATTTTACTTTTGAATGTCCAGCTATGCAATGAGCACATATCTTTGTGTGTTATACAAGGCTGGGTTTTCAGTGGCATACAGTCCAAAGTTCTCTAATTCACACAGGACTATGCAACAAGTTAACTATGATTATCTTTTCTAATAATAGTTGAATGTTCATTATTTACCCACAGGGACTCAAGCTAAAATTAGGCCAACCTTTTAGGAAGTTAGATGTTGCTGCAAATAATTATAGTTTTGCTGCTGGGGCCTTCTACTCATGCCAGGACAAAGCATTTTACCAAAGTTTTATTTTCCTATATTCATATCCAGTGGTGGAGATAGATGGGGCACCACCTGGAATACTGATAAAGTGTCAATAAAAATAAATTTTAGGGAAATTGTATGTGCCAGTACATATGCCATAGCACAGATGTAAACAGTGTTACAGAGTCATGAAATAAACTGTTATTGGAGAATGAATTCTCATGCAAATTTCTCCTTAGACATTGGAACTGCTCTTCATAAACTACACAATATCACTAAGTTACAAAGTGAGTGGAAAAATAATTTAGGAATTTAATGAGCATGTCGTTGCCCCACGACAGTTGTCTACAAATAAATTGGTGGTAATGGAACATTTTATTTATGTTCTCAGCCTTCTAGCCCAAATTTTCTATTTATTTTATATTGATGAATTTAGAATTTATGGGTTAAAAGGAAATGAAAGGGAAAAGGAAAGAGAAAGAGAAAGAGAAAATGTAAGAAAAAGAAAGTGACATTTTAAATGCAAATTCTCTCAGTGGCATTGTCCTAGTGACAATGCTTTTCCTTTAAAATAATACATCATCTTTCACCTGTTCGAAAGTAACAGTATTTAGGTTTCTATATAATTAAAGATCAAATTACATGTATCATAAAAATCTTACAGAAATATGTATAATTTAAATTTTTCATTTTGCCCACTAGAGGGCACCATTGTAATCTCACAAATGTGACAGAAAGGCGTTCATATTTTTAAAATGTACATTAAAGCGGAGTACAGTTTTAAGAGCAAATTGCATCCCTTAATTGCCACCAACCTCTAAATACATGACAAATTGCATGCAAATTAGATTTAATTTACTTTATGCTTTATAGGTTCACAAAAGCCTTCAAAAAGTATTTGAAATTTTGCCTCTATCTTCCCCATTATCAGCATCCCAGTGACAGATCTTGCTTTTTTTTTTCTTAAGGCATGTAAGAAAACAATGGTCACATTCTTAGGTCAGGTGTATTGTGTTCACCCAAGTATTAGATTTTCCTTTTGACTTATTGAAGATCTTTGCTTATTTACAACATTGTCTATTGCTACCCTCCTTTCTGGTAAGGAAAACACATGTTGAATTCTACAATCACAATAGAGAAAGATAATTCAGATCTTGCCCAAGGCAGGCAGAGAGAAGGGAAATGCATGGCGTGTTGCAATGAGCAACTGAATCATAGAAATTAGACCGGAAGGGACCTGTCAGGCGTTGAGGACTAGGGCTCAGGGAAAACCCAGTTGCACTTATGTTTGTTTCGGATTACGTTGCTTAGTATTTTCTTTGCTCTTCCAAAAATAGCTTTCTCCTTCTCTTTCTCGCCTCGCACACATCCTGCCGTTGTCTGTGGTAGCACCTTCCCTCTGCCCGGATCAGATCGCTCTGCAGGCTAAGCTCACACACGAGAGTAATTAAGTACATAATTAGTCCAGAGTGAGTCAGACATTGTCTTCCATGGGACTTCTTGGCCCCTGTCATGTCACTTGATAGAAACTGCCACTATCTCTAAAGCCCAAATCAGGAGATTTAAGAGGCCAATTTATTCAGCTAAAGAGGAAAAAAACAAAATGGCTTAGATATATTCTTTACACAGAGGGATACGAAAATATTTTCGGGCTGCAGACTGGGTTTTAGAATGCAGATTTTTCCACTTAGTAAAATGAAGGTTTGGGGAAATTATAATAATCGATCTGGGTGGCTGCAATTTACATCCGTAGTTCTAGTGCTAGGGTTTCTCAACCTGCAATGCCATTACCATTTGGAGCTCAAAAAATAATTTTAGCCCAGCTTGGGACTATGTGCCAATCAACCCTACTCTGAAAGGCTGAGGCAGGAGGATCACAAGTTTGAGTCCAGCCTCTGCAAATTAGTGACTTAGTCAGACCCTGTCTTGAAATAACAAATGTCCACGGGTGTAGCTCACTCCAAAGCTCTGGGTTAATCCCCAGTAACACACACACAAACACACACACACGCACGCACGCACGAACACACGCACGCACATACGCACACGCACACATGCAAGCACACATACACACGAATGCATGACGAGGTCTCAGAATATTCCCAGGAATATTGAATCAGAAACTCTGAAAACGGAGCCAAATGATCTAGCCCTTCACTAATCAAATGCGCACTGCAATTTTAGTACCACTGAATACACTAATAAAAGACTGAAAAAACTAAAATCGTGGCTCTTATATAATTGTAAATAAGATTGTGTCTATGTATTTAACTCATTAATAGGATAGCAGCATGGCACTATAAACAGCTCAGTGGAGAGTGCAAATAACTATACCTAGGTAATAAAAATGCTGAGATGCATTTATGAAAGATGTAAGACTACTCTATCCACAGGGCAATAATCAATTGCATTCCAGTAAGCACAATCCATTTCCCTTTCTATGGATCATTTATAATACTGGTTTTACAGAGCCAGTTTTCTTTCCTCTTGTAAAATAGCCATCGGCATTGAGGGAAAGGCGCTCTTCTCAGGACACTTAGCAACTCGCTCTCCTTTGTGCATTCCTAAATCTTTTGCACTGTGTTTCCTGGCCGCTCGACTTAGTCTTCCCAAGGGCTAGGTATGGTGCAGCGTCTTTCCTCTTGGGGTCTCTGAGTCCTCCCCTTCCCAGAGGCTCATGTTCCAGCCTGTCCACGCCTCAGGCCTGTTTCTCGTTTAGCCCTGCTCATCCTTTAATTCTGAGATAACATGAAAATGAGCGAGATAAAATGGCAAGTCTTTTCTCTTAGATATTGGGCGAGCATTTTATTGCCTTAAGAATGAATATGTCAAGAAAAGATTGTGGAAATAGAATCCCCTTATCTGGAAATTTTAGAGTAGCAGATAAATTGATGCCATTTGCAGGTTACCTCTAGGGAAGCCAAATTCTGCTAAATTGGCAGCAGAAATGTACCACGTGAAATGAACAGTTGTAACAAATAAAGCCAGTATTCTGATACGTTATTGTATGCAACAAGGTCAAGCTCCACAGAAAGAGAATTGTGCACACTCAGCAAAATCCAACTGTTCCACTTCTGTCAAAGCTTTAACCAATTCGTACTGACATAACCAGTCAAGAGCAGAGAAAAATATTCACCCTTTTTCTCTTAAGTAGTGAATGTCTTCCTCAATATTAGTTGCTAATACCAAATTGGGTTTAATTACAGCTCTGAAGTGCATTTTAATAAGGAAAGAATGCTAAAATACACTGCAGATAGAAAAGCTGAGCTACTAAAGTTAAAAGAGGAATTTGTAGATTTTGATTTAGATCGCTTCCTCACAAGTTTGGTGAGCTTCCTAAATCATTCACCTTTTCTCAGTATTGACCTTCACATCTTTGAACAAGGAGATCTCTGTGTGTGACCAAGTACAGCATTTAATAAAACAAACCCTAGTGCTAATGTGAAATATTTTACTATCACATGAACTTTATTAAAATATATAAATTCAATACCTTGTGAAAGCCCAATAACTTTCAGATATGGAACCTTCTAGGTGTTCATGTTGAAAAGTATTCTGTATTTGTTGAAATGTGGCAATACAAGCTAGTCAAGGGAGATGGATTACAGTAAAATCTACTAGAGGTAGAAGTACTAGGAAAAAAATTCAAATCTCCAGATTGTAGTGTGCAGGCCTCAACTGACCTAACTCACACAGCACTATACTAGTTAATACTATGAACAGAGTATTCACTCCAGCTGTTAATAGAACATAATAACAGGAATTGAGAAAATGTGCTCCCTAAACTTTCATAAATTTTCTGGATTTTCCAAAGGAAATCTTTTTTCAAACATTAATAAAGTACTTTCTTGTTGTCAATGTGTAAATTAAAAGCTTTTAAAACATTTTTATTTAAACATATCAGAATTATTCTTTTTTATTACACTTAAAGAGTTTTTTAAAAACTCTTTCCTATAGCACAGTGATTTGAAGAAATATTTGTAGCTTCATCTCTATTGTGAGTAACTGAGAAGGATCATGTCCTGCTAATCCCTTCTTGCTCAATAAAATATTGAGTCTCCATTAGTTACACAACAAACACGTACTAAATTTGCAAAATAGGGGCTGGGGATATAGCTCAGTGGCATAAGCACCTGCCTGGCAAGCACAAGGTCCTGAGTTTGATCCCTGGTACATCAAAAATAAATAAATACATAAAAATAAATAGATAAATAAATATATTTGCATAATAGGTACTACAAACCCCAGCTAACTGCAAAAGGAGTAAACCTGTGAAAAGTCTATTTCTCAAATACTATAAACTTTTCTTTATTTTATAAAAATGATTCTATGTTTATAATACATAATATGTATGCTTTGGGGAATTGGTACATGCATATAATATATCTTGATCATTTTGTTCTTTCATGTCCAGAGAGGTGAGAATGTACCTATCCCTGACACATGTGATTTTTCTAGCAGTAAAATCAAGTTCCTTTCAGTCAGGACATTTGGTTAATGACATGTTGTTAAAGCTCAGTAATCACAAATTCTAAAAGCTTGACTTCCTCCAAGAGGCTCAGAGGAGGTTTGGTCTCATGATTTCTGAAATCTACTCCCCCTTAAAAATTTTCAAAGATATGAAGCAATTAGCACACAGAACTCCTAAGCCCAAAAGCTTGAGCTGCTATTTTCACAGTTGAGACCAGTGGATCACATATTAAAGCAGCATGCTAGACAGAAATTATAGCTCAACACAATCACTTTCCTCAAATTTAGTGTTTGTGCAGCCAACAGTTGACTTGAATTATAACATTTAATTAAGAACCAGAGAAAACCAATTAAGTATAAAAAGATGTTTCCAAATATACCCAAAAATGTGCCTTGCCTGGAACATTGCATTGTCTCTGCAAATTTCCAAATCAATTCTTTTGCCTACTATTCTGCAGATATATATGCTTCAGGGATCCAGAAAGTCATCATTTCCAGTTTGCACATATTGAATGCCTGAGAACACAGTTCTCATCCAAGGTAACTGGTGCAGTCACACATGGTTATTCAGTGGATCCTTGGTTGCTTCCTGTCATGGGCCAGGAGCCATATAAAACAGCCGAATTTCTGACCACACACAAGCACACACACACACACCCCTACATAATATCATGCAGCTTTGCCCTGGTCAGGTGGCTTCACATTTCATGTTTTCAAGCAAGAAACCCATTGAGCTCTTTTCCTGGCAAAAGGCCTCTTTTATTTGCTGGCACCACTAAACTATGTGATCTTTGTCATAGTACTTTACCATTTTTGCTATGAATCCTCACATTTTTGGCTTGATACCATTGCACCACATATGGCATAAGAGCAAAAAAACCTCCTTTTAAAGGAATTTTCAGATTATTGTAGTCATGAAGACAAACTCCATATATATGCCCAGGTATAGAAGAATTACAGGTACACAGGCAAAGATTGAAAAAAAAAAAAAAACAGTCAAGCTACAAAACAATACAATGCTTCTGTGATTTTTAAAAAAATGTTTCCTAGAGAAGCTTTTACTAACGATTAAAAAAACAAATCTCTCATGACCAGTTGCACTTGGGGGGGCCATATACGACCCCTTATTCTGGTTTCTGAGTTATTAGCCTTCCTCTGATGTGCTGATATCACAAAGCTAATGAAGGAAATGCAAATTTTCCTTTAGACATCATTTAAGAGGTTGCACATAAGGAACTAAATTTTCTTATTCAAAAATGTTTAATTTCTTGCTAGTTATATCTCTGAGCAAAATGTCATTTCTCTTGGAACTAAAAAATGAAGTACTTTTTCTCCATAAAGTGAAAAGTCTATTGAGTGACTAAGTGTTTTTGCCAATTCTGGAGGATCTGACTATCTAATCTCTCTCTCTGTCTCTCTGTCTCTCTGTCTCTCTGTCTCTCTCTCCCTATCTCTGTCTATCTACCTACCTATGTATCATCTATCTCCTATCTGCTGTCTAGTTAGCTAGCTGTATCAGACAATGGTTTGTGTATAGCTTTTTAAAGGCCAGTAACAGAGCTCACCTTGCTACCACTGTAACTTCGTAACTCACACTTCTGTGGGTATGTTTGTCCATCTACATATGAAAAATTAGTGCACATTTATCATCTATTTCAATGGCTCCCTGACTGATAACCAATTCATTAATGAAAGCCTTTAGTTATACCTTATTACCAGGTTTCAAATGTACATATATCAATTTGATGTGCTTACTCTTCAACTACACATTTCATAGAATAAGTTGAAGTGAGATAGTTCAACGCTGTTATTTTTGAGGAGAAGTAACTTACCAGTGGGAGACCTGTTAGCAAGCGTCTTGTGCACTCTGGCATTGCCTTGTGCCATAGCTGCATCTAAACTTCCTTAATGTATTATGCCTGAATGACCAATAAGGTACCAGATTTACCTGAGTCAGAGATCCCAGAACAATATTCATATCTTTTTGATCTTTTCACGAAACAGAAACAGTTTTTCAATATTTTGTTTTGTTGTTATGATTATGTCCTTGGGTTTTATTTTTCCTTCTGAATTGTTAGTTTCAACCCTACATTATCACCTCTCATATCTTTGAAGAGTTTAAACTTCTAGTATGTCACAATCCCCAAGTCTCTGTTAAAAATATATCTTATGAAAATCTCACTCCTCACATGAGCTCTCATTTGATACAAACTTGGGTTTGTGGAATAAGACAAATTAGCTGAGCTTTCATGGATGCTTTTTAGAGTGTGACCCTCTCCAGTCAGGGAAAAGAAACTTCAGTGTTTGGCAGTGCTTGTGAGCACATGGGTGGTGGCTCTATTCTCTCCAAGCAAGTATTGAATAGATGTCCCAGGGTAAAATTAGGACTGTCATGCTTTGTGCTGTGAATTGTATGAAACAAAAAACTAAGACCTATTCTTCCGGCCAATTTATAAATCCATGACTCATTTGGAGGAGAGCAGTACCCTTTACCTCCTGTTATTTCAGTCTGGCAAAAGTAGCATTTTCTTAGCTGAATATTTTGTCATACTGTGCAGTGACAATAAGTAGGTATGGTTATAGTGATACCAGTTTATAAAAAGCCTTAGAAATTTTATGATTTTTTGATGTTTTTAACCAAGTTGTGCATCTATAGAACTGTAATGTAATGTTAAATTTATTCATAGGGAAAGTTAGAAACTAAAGGAAAAGATGTGTGCTTTCGAATAATCACAATAATAAAATCTAAAATCAATTTCCTTTCTATGTCTGCACTTAACATAACATGACCATTAACCCTAAGACTCCACAAGGAGACATTCGTAGTGATTATATTTAGGAAGCAATGGAGATAAAGAGGGTAATTTGGCTGAAGAACGCTCTGCTATACAATAGTAGAGCCAGAATTTAAAGTTTTTTTTTAGTCTGAAGACCATTATGCTCCATTATTTAATACTCATAGTACTATCTCCCAACACAGCAGCACAAGTGATAAATTTGTGATGATGTGGTAAATGCTAATGACTATCTCTCTGATTGTAGCACATGCCAATTTCTCCGGTGTAAATACCTCTGCCACAGCCAATTTGAAGCTATGAATATGATGTTACTAACCCTGGAGTTGAGAAGAGATAGCTATTGAGATTTGGTGATAAAGACTGGGGATCATAATTCAAACTTTCTCTTCTGTGTTTCTGATAAAATTTGAGTCCTTTTTCTCTAAGTCTTCTAACTCTGGTAACAAGGAATGAATTAATCATGTGTTCTAGGAACCCTGTCAATTTTTACAGTTGCTCCTACTTCATGAAAAAGGCAATCCTGTGTAAGAGAAAGCATATCAGATAACAAGAACTGATAATTCATATTTCTATGTGGCTGACTAAATGCACTGAAGATAGTAGAAAACCTGTCTTTTTCTTGAAGTTGATTCATTTTTATCATGAAGAGGAGGGAAATAGTAACCTCTACCTTAACCACCTCCAAGATGAGTAATATAAAACACAACCAGGCCTAAGACATTTTATAAATACTAATATGATAAAGATAAAGAATATACCTGAAATAGTGCTTTTCTGCTGCTCTTTTTCGCTGGTACATCCCACATTGCATGTTCTTTCACAAACCAACTTTTATGGCACATAATTTGCACATACATGGAACACGGTAGATGTTGCTGTGTTTTCAATAACAAAGTCTGAGTTTCTTCATCTACATCAGCTTCTCTACCCCAGTACTTGGGATTTGTGGGACTAAAAGATCTCTTAATGCAACTTCTACTTTGTGGCTCTTACCTCTACAGGATTCTCTCACCAAGTCGAAGCAGGTGAGGGGGTCACCAGCGGCAGAAACAACATCAGCTGCCAGGGAGAACGAGGGCACAGACACACGCTTCTCTCACTTGGTTCACTGTATGCCGCCATTTTATTTGGGGCCCTTTAAATACACTGAAATGTCCACAGACAAAGGCTCGCTGAATTAAAAGCTACCCCGTGCCTTTGTAGTCTGTGTTCGGATTTACTTCAGGTTCAGCTTATTCCTACCATATTAGCCAGTTTGTGTATCATTATAATCTTTGCTCATCAGCAAAATGAATTTCTTCTTTTGTCCTATTTTGCCTGCCAGGTGTTAGTCAGCCCCTTGGATTCGGCAGCCTGGTTTCATCAAGCCATATTCTCTTCATTAAAGGGCTTTCATCACGGTGCTTCCCCCTCTGGCATTGCACAACTGGCATTTTTCTGACAGGGAAAGGAGAGAAGACATTTGTCCTCACCTTCAGAACGCAGATAACACATAGGCGGGATATTAGATGTGGTGACCTATTGGGAAGGGCCCTCAGCTGTGAGAAGGCAGAAAGGTCCATGAGGCTCATCATATGGCAAAATGTACCAATAAGACTCTCCCTTTGGGATACACAATTACACTGGTGAGCGTGTGAATACCTGCAGGAACCGGGCCATAAACATTAGCCATTTCCTTGCGTGAGATGCTCTACTCTGCCAGGCTCCCGACTGGAGCTGGGTTTTCGCCTCTGCGTATCTCTCCAAATTCTTTGACCATTTGGCATCTGTGCCTAGCTCTAGTGGAACTTCTCCCAGGATTTCCCTTGACAGACTGACAGTTTTTCTCTTTCCACAAACCAGTTGCAGTTATTCAAAATTATAATATTCAAGGTATAAGTTTTTGGCTAGGTGGCTTAATATTAACCCCAAATTTCTGTTAAGTGCTTGTCTTTGACGTCAATAACATTCTAGTTTTCTAATTAAAAATTTAAAATAATACAGAGTACTCTATTTCCAGGAAATAGTAGCTCATGTTCTCTGTTGCAGGGGAAAAAAATCAAAACTAGTTTTAATCAAGAATCAGAAATTAGATCCCTAGAGTGTTATGACATATCTTGGCAAATGAAGAAGTTGATATGGTTTCATATCTTGTTGGCTTAATTTTCCTCTATGTTACAAAATTAACTTATGTCCATTCATTTATACATTCAGTAAAGGATAGGATTCAGCATAATAAGTACTCAGCACAGATACACAACTGCCTAGCATTTAATTGACACAGTATGGATGATGCTCGACAATGTTTGTCAAAATATGTCACACAGATCATGCTCATTATTATTCCATGCCTACTTCTGGGGTGAAGTCAAGGTCAGAGTGAGTGAGAATTTCTTGTATAAAGCTTGGGAATATGAAATGGCAACACAACAGTGATTCTCTTGCTCAGTAGAAAAGCAATTATCCTATGGGAGTAACATATGGGCCCATTGGACACATAGAAGCAGTTTGTCCACAGGCTCCTCTTGTTCAGAATAGCACTGTATGTATGTTCCACCCTTTCTCTTCTTTCAACACTTTTGTTCAGTGTATCATTTTTACCCATGAACAGCTATCAAATTCTTCTGTTCCTTCAAAACTTTAATTATTTAAATCAGAGCACAAAGAGATGAAAAAGTCCAACAGAAAGGATTGCAAGGTTTTTTTTTGTTTTTTTAAAATTTTTTTGTGTAATTATCACTCAATAATTAAGAAATGTAATTTCTTTGAGTTGAGTTCAATATCTTTGTAGCATCATAGATAAAATCAAGCACCATTTATGCATTTCAATGAGAGATTTTCATTTCTTTATACAGAAATGTTGTGACAGAAAGTAACACCAAGAGCAACTAAAAATATACACAGTAACAATCTTATATTTGAATAAAATAAAAAGATAATCACTTGCAGAAAATATAAAATTACATTATTATATATCTCCTTTATTACTTTGTAATTGATAACACAAAGTCTTTTATCTGTAGTAAAAAATTTTACTTGGAATTTATTGTATTAGCTATAAAGTCAATCCTTATAAGAATGTTTCTTGTTTAAATAAAATTTCAGTTAGTTCTCAATAAGTTTCTGCTATGTATGAGATTCTGTGTTGGCTCCTGCAGCATATACCATCATTTAAATTTTTATCAGGTAGGATTTTATCAGTACTCTTATTTTATAGTTTTAAAAATGTCAATGTACAAAAAGCCATGGAATGAATAAATGAGAATAGAAGGCTGCAGCACATATAATATTTAAATATGAACTGATTTTCTACAGAGGAGGAATGAGTAATTTGAATTTCAAACGTAAAAGTTTACAAAATCACAGAGAAATGAAATACATAGCTCTAAATAAAAAAGTTCAACCATAAATCTCTGACCAAAAAATACATGAAGATGTAACTAAATGAAATATTTCATATTAAAGAATTAGAGAACCAACATTGCTGAGACATTAGGTTTTCCATCATTATTTATGCATTTAATGTAATCTTAATCTAAACCCTAGCAAAGGATTTCTTATATTTTGGCAACCTGATTATAAAATTATACAGAGAATAAAAAACATACGATAGACAATGTAATACCAAAGAACAAAACAGGTTAAATGACTTATCCTACCTAATTTCAGGGCTACTACAAAGGCAGTAATTATCAGTGAGATATTGGTGAAAGAATACATGATATCAATGGAACATAATAGAAAGTTCATGAATCAACTGACACAGATGTAGTAAACATATCTTATAGGAGTGAAGACATTTCAATAGAAAAAACTGCTTCGAATGAATGATGCCCAGATAATTGGATGTCCATGTTTCAAAAAGAAATTAGACACAGGTATCAGAGTTTCATAAAAAAACCCCAAAGTCTAAAGGCCTAAATGTAAGTATAAAGCTGTGAATCTGCTAAATGAAAACATAACCGATGTGGTTTTTAGTTTGGTGATGTGTTGTTTTGAGATGTAACAACAAAAGCCAGTGGAAACTGGTAAATTGGATTTAGGTAAATTAATCACAGTGTCCCATCAAATGTATTAAGAGAATGAAAACAATACCCAAAGAACCATAGCTCTGGTCTGCCAGAAATAATTGAAAATACATATCTAATAAAGTATTTGCATCTAACATATATTTAAAATCTTTACTTTTGGTTTTCTGAGACAGAGTCTCACCATGTAGTCCAAGCTGGCCTTGAACTGGAAATAATCCCCCTGCCTCAGTCTCCGGGGTGCTGGGGTTATAGGTGTGCATCATCAAACTCAGCTAAAATATATTTAAAAATCTTTTATAATGTAATGACAAGAAAAACATTTAAAACTTAGGCAAAAGATAATTCATTAAAGAAAGATATATAAGTGACAAAATATTTATGAAAATATCCTGTCTTTTTGATTATAGATGTGTAATTTACAATAATGAGCTACCACCGGGCACGTATGAGAATAGCTGAAATCCAAAGCTCACGATTGCTAGTGAGAGTGTTACAGAATAATAGAGACTATTGTTCATTGCTAGTGGGACTTCAAAATGGGACACCCACTTTGGAGACAGTTTGAAAGTTTTCTTCAAAGGTACATCCATTCTTACCATATGACCTAATTAACACATGCCTATCTATTAAACTGATATGAAAGCATATATAAAAGCTGCATAAAATGCACAACTTTATTCACAATTTCCCCTAACTGGAATGAATCACTGTATCTTTGGGTAGGTAAACAGATAGGTACAATGTGGTACAACTGGAATACTTCATTCCCCAAAAGGAATGAGCTATCCGTCCACATGAAAACATAAGAATAATGCATATTGTTGAGGGAAAGACACCAGTGTGGCAACAGGCAAAGCTATAGAGATGGCAAACAAAGTAGCATTTACCAAGGGTCCAAGGGCAGGGGAAGGTTGAGTGGATAAAACGTGTAGAGCTTTATTGTAGTGAAATGTGTCCTTATGATACTACAGTGGCATATATGAAACAGCAGGCATTTGTGAATATCCATTGAACTCTATAGCACAGAGTGTAAGTCTTAACTTGTATGAGCTGTGGCGCCAAGACAGACTCAGACTGTGATGTGAGAATTTAAGTGCAGGGCCAAGGTATGAGGCAGTCTCATTGCAGGGAGCGTGGGAAGGTTCCTCTGGAAAAGAGTGTGTTCTCTAAAGCTAAGGATGAATGAAATTTTGGGCACAGATCCATGATTTACAAAGCAGTAACTCCCAGGGTTAAAGATTAATATGCATCCCCCCCAGTATTTGCATACTGAAATTGAGCCGCTAACCATCTAGATACTGAACAGAGGCGTTCTGACCTCTCATTAATGGAGTAAGAGTTGATGGGTAAGAAAAGAGAAATGGCTAAAGTGATCCATGCAGTAATATGTTACAAATGCAGACATCAGCACAAACTTATGTTTAGCTTAATAAAGTGTCATATAAAATATGTATAAATAACTATAGTTACCCATATACACAAAGTTTAGTATACACACCAGGATTTTCTGTTCCAACAGCTGATGGGCTTAAAAGCAACAACACCTCAGTAGCAGAAATTACAACTAGCATGCAAATGTTATAAATTAAGTAACTACATAAATAAGGGAAGAAACAACATATTCTCTAAGTCATGTATATAAACCTTTCTTCTTAAAGTGATGGAACTTACCCCCCACTCAGCAATTTTGACCATGCATAGTTCATTTTATATAGCATGAAAATAGGGAAAAAGGAGAGCTTTTCAGCATAGACATCTGACAAATGTTCCCAGCCAGGCAATCAAGAACAATATCACCAATTACACTGTGACACTGGTAGTCTACATCTTTAGTAGGATTGATAAAACTGGCCTTCCTGTGATCTTCCTTCCAACATTCATAACCCCAGTTTAATCATCATGAAATTAGATAAATTCCCAAAAGACATTTTACAAAACATTTGACTAACAATGTTCAAAACTGCTAATGTGATCACAAGCAGGAAATGTCTGAGGAACTGCCACAGGTACAGGGAAGAACCTATGGGGGCAAAAGTAAAAGTGGTCCCTTGAATGAAAGGAGAGGGTGCAGAAAGTACTTTAGTGGGAAAAGACCTCAACATAAAGCATTGACATTTGTTGATAAATGAGAAAAAACTAAAGTCACTTCTAAAAAATTGACCCATATTCTCAGCCTTGCTGCTAGTTCAGTGTGTGCAGACTTTCAGTACGCGGCTCTCAGGGTCAGGGTTTCACATCGCTGACAACTGCAAATACTGCAGTTAAAGAACTAGAAGACTTAATGGAAAGAGCCTAGATGAATCAATTAGATTCCATAATTTTACCTTTCATTTCTCATCATGATGGTTTGGGCAGTCAGGTAGGAGGACAGCCATTTGTCAATAAACCCAGCTCTAGAGTGGCTTTTTGACAGATTTTTTTTTTGACAGAATTTTGAAAGATTAGTTTGAAAGATTTTTTCAAATTATGGATTTTATTAAAATAACACATTTGGGGGGTAATTTTTATTGGCTAATAACTTTTAAAAGCAGCAAATGCAGTAAAGGAGAATTTCAGTTGTTCTCATCAAAAGGCCAAGTGTGCATAAAATATTGTGATATTTAAAATCCTTTTTATAGTCAGCAAGTAAGAGTTCTCCAGAGGGAAATGTTCCCCTGGATGGGTTATCCAGAGTTGTTGCTGGCCTTGTGTTTAGGAACCCAGTGTGGGTGTCTGAGATATTCACCACAAATGCAGGCATTCAAATGGCCCGCTCCGCTCAGCACGATGTTTACCAGGCTGCATTGTGGCACCAATACTTGGCTCTTCTCCCTGGCCCGCTTGTACAGCATTTGCTTACCTGGGCCATTTGGATGCTTTTTCCCTTCTACGGGTTCCTATGGTGACTTGAGAACATTCAGACAACTCCAGTACCCACAGCAACGCAAAATAGCTTGCAGGTTTTCAGGCCAAATATAAAAGTCCTGGCCAGAACTAGAAAAATACAGGTAAAAGGATCTGGCTCTACCATACGATCAGTCTGCTCAGGGAGCTTTTGGCTCTGGAGCTGTGCAATTTCTAAAGCTGAAAATATCCATTTAACATTTTAAAAGTTGTGAGGCTTTAGAATTCTGATCCATGTTTGGATGTTTGTTTTAGAAAAAAGAACACGGGGAAAATTGCTATGGTTTCACCTAATTTCGTGTTTCCTCTGAAGTCGCTGAAGACCAGGGATTCCAGGTTAAGGCCACCAGTTTCTGAGGTTATTTGAAAGTCCTTCTCACTGACTCTGGGTCAGAGGAAAGGGCGGGCTGCTGTGCATTTCCTGCATGTGGTTTGTGTTCAGCGCATGTTCCCCAACCAGGGTTGTGGGGAGAACCGATAAGACGTCCCAGAGCACACGTGAGAGACGCAGAGGGAATCAATCTGAACTCATCTCAGTTGTGGTGATATTTCCACCCGTGAGGCTTCCCAAAGTGGTGGAAACACTGCTTCCCTAAATGATTTAATGCAGAACATTTTCCTCAAGAGTTTTAAAGAAATTTTACCATCTCTAATGATATAAATTTCACTATCATCTTTACCATAAGTGAGGAAAGGGGCAAAAGGGAAAAGAAAAAGTTTAGCAAGTCCCAGCACTGTAAATACATTCTCTGGATATACACTAAGTGGGATTTAATGGGGAGGTAAGACCTTGATGTAAATATTGATATGGCAATAACAGTAAGATTTCCAGTGGGTTTTAGCACTTTCTCATTTCTACCAAGAGGAAAGATGCAGTAAAATAAGGTTTGTTGTTTTCTTTGCAGATATGCAATAACTTACATTTATTTTTATTACTGAAAACAAACTTGTTAAAGTAAAGGGTCCCTGAAGTTACATAACAATCATTAAACTTAAACCCAAAAGTTCTGTAATTATTGCAATATACTTTCCCCTACATTTTGCTTTTGCAAATATACGATTTAATAGGACTTTAAGTTAAAAAATAATTAAAAACAAATGTAAGTACATGATAAAATAGTCAGCCTTTTTATTTTATTATATCACGTTTACTTATTTTCTGTAGCATTTAGCATGTCACATTTGTAACACAGTTTTTATTATGATTACAAGGGACTTTCATTAGTTTTATTTACTGCTAAATCACAAATGCTTAGGCAGTACCTGACATATAAGGCACTCAAAATATTTGGTGAATAAGTAAATTCCTTATTTAATTTCCCTCCTATTTGGTTAGGATGGGAGAAAGTTGGTTGTGTGAAGAATAAAGGTGAGGTTTTATTTTACACATACTGATTTCAGAGCTTTTATTAAAGCTTTGAAGTCTGTGTCAAATGTTGACCAGACTAACATAACCACACTGGACATGTTCAAGGTCTGAGGTCCTGTCATTTCTGGAATGAACAAACCCAACCATCTATTTCATCCTTCCTAAACTATATGTTATTCATTAGTTTTTACCCGTATAAGTATTTGAAACCAGGAAGGGAAGGAATTCCCCTTTCTTCTCTACACCCATCCTTCCACCCAGATTCATTCATTACCTGTTACAAGTTCCTGACAACACATAACTTCATGCCTTGGTACCCCCATTCAATAGGAGGGATGATCTCTCTTTCAGATTTCCATTGCCAGCATCTGCCTATCACCATTATTAATATAAACCACTGTCAGTGGCACACTCATTTCTTGGCTGCCTGTTCACATTTGTACAGTATGTCGTGAGCTGCCTGGGCCCTCTGTCTCTCTCACCTTTAGTGTCATTGCCAGGACTTCCTTGTACATCTCATACAAAGTACTCTTGAGCCTGAGTATTAATTGTAAGCTGCTTCTTTCCAAAAATCTTCTGGAGAGAAAGGATCAAAAGTCTCCAGGTTTTCTCTACGCAAAGGTATGTTTAGGGTTACATCCCTCTGCACTGTTTCTTTGGAAATGCATAAAGAGGAGACTGTGTCCCCAGACATTGTTCATTAGTTCTGATTGTTGAAGCTCATCTGTAGTGGAAGATCATTCAATGGATATATAAACCTTGAAGGTCAACATGACAAAACTGTACAAAAACATGCTGGAAAATAATATATTTTTGGCTCCCTGTGTGATGCTTCTTGGGAAAAATATATGGCCCTTCACTTGTGATGTCAGCTACTCTAATGGGCTGTCATGTGTAAGGCTTGCCAGAATGGGCTGCACTCACTCCTCTGGTATTAATCTTTATAAGTGAACAAACCCCCTGTGTAGCTGCAGAAGCAGGACCGGGACTGATATAAAAGCATGAGCAATACGTACTTGAGGAAGAAATGCACTAATATTTGCTTTCCCGTCTGAGCTTCTTCCTTGAAGTGCAATAAATCTGGTGTGCTTGTAGCTTGTGTGCCCTCTGGTGATGACTGCCAATTTGAAATCAAGGCGACTGCTGCACTTAGGGTGGGTCAGTGGTGGCAAACCTATGGTACGTCTACCGCGGTGGGCTGTTTGAGTCATTGAAGGCTCCAAAAGATGCACCATCACTGGGGTAACTGATGAACCACAGTAACTCCCTCATGGCTGGCCCACCCAGCCTGACACACATGATCTCCACCATGATGTCAACATTCTGTCTCCTTCCCCCACAGAATCAAATATGCTGTCCAGAGCTAAAAGTGATACATATTCCAACCAGAGAACCACCATGGATTCAAAGCAATTTATGGAAAGAATAGAAACCTCCTTTGTTTGCTTGGTCCTCTATAACTTTGATAGGATGTTATCATGGCTGTGAATGGATTATCACAAATACCTGGAGCTATTCATATTTGACCATTCTCTTCCTTTTCATTCATCGCACCACTGTCCTCACAAGCCATAGCTGAACATGTTACTTTTATTTTTTTTTTAATTTTATTTTAAAGACAAAAGAATGGAGACATATGAACCAGAATAAGCCATAAACAATACTGAAAGTACAAAATTATACTGAATATAGTAGGGAATTAGCATTGGATGTTGTATTACATAATGTTATCTTCACATTAGTTAAGACAAAAACATTAAAGGAAATACCAAATTATAGAGAAGATAGTAGGGAATTAGCACTGGATGCTGTATAACATAAAGTTATCTTCACTTCTGTTAATACAAAAACGACTGAGGAAATACAAAATTATAGAGAACATAGAAGGGAATTACTTCTGGATGCTGTCCTACATAATGTTACCTTCACCTTTGTTACTCAGTTGCACAGATGATGGCCCATTTGATCATTCAGTTTTTCTCCTCCCTCATCTCCATTGCCCTACCACTCAATCAGTCATCTTCCCTGTGATAACTGTGTTCCTGGGTTTATCTATACCCCTGGACTCTCGCCTTGGGAAGAGATATAGCTGCCTCAGACTATAGTATAACATACATGGGTGTATACAAACTGCCATAGTCAGAGATGGAAAAGCACGTATGCTCACAGCGGACTGCCCAGCTCCACCCTGTCACCATGCTATGGGTGGGTGGGGGGGTCCAGTCTGTGAAGTGCCCTCAGTGGGGCCCTCAGCAGAGCAGCCGCGGGGCCCACAGTGGAGCATGTTACTTTTCTATGAAATAGATCACATTCTTCATACATTCCCAGTTATTCACACCAATGTGCTTTCTAGCTTCCTGACATGATTTCCAAATTCTTTGTGCTTGTATTCAAGTATAAAGTATTTAGAAATGTAGCTTTGCAGCTTTACCTCTAGAGCTTCTAAAACTAGGGCTGGGATAGAGCCAAGGCTCTACACTGGTAAATATCCATTTCAGCTAATTCTGATGTCATAATACACCTTACATTATTCAGTATCACGGCACTCTGATTGTAGACACTTAATTTCGTACCTTTGTCTTTGTACATAATAGTTGACTCAAAGAATTAACTGAACAACCCTGAGAAATATATAACCTCTTAGTGAATGACTTCAAAATAAGAAAATAAAATGCAAAGGATGAGATTTTGAAACCAGTAACACATCTTGCAAAGTGTTAGAATTTTAGAAATACAAACAACTCCTTCATATAATATTATCTAGCATTCTACTTAGTGTTGGCATCATTACATATTTCCACTGGGTGACTGGTCATCCCATCTCCTTTTAATTTTATAGAAGAGAGTTATTCAGTACTTCATGAAATCACTGTCTAACAGATAGCTGTCTATAGGTTTCTTCTCATTGTTTTGCTAAAAGTTGTATCCTTGGATTATATTCATCATTTCATATTTCTTCCTCTATAAAATTTCTTGCTTCCTCATCCAGGTGATAAATCTTCAAATGTTTGAGAGATGGTTTTAGTATTTTCCCCCTACTTATTTCCTGTGACAACATTAAATATAAGACAGTTCTGAGACTCCTCACCATCTGGTTGTCTTTTTCAGAATCTATTCTGGTTGAAAATTATCCAGTTCAGATCTATTTCGAATCTCCAACATGAGTAGGGATTTTTGTTATTTCCCTTCTTGTTGAAAACTTTCAAAAGTTTGTGTCTTGCACCTGTGTTCACCCATGTTTTATGCCTTAAAATGTTCTTTGAAGAGGCTAAACTCTTATTTTGACACTGGCAAATTCACTTTAATGATGTATGCAGGGGCTGCACTAAAAGCATTGCAGATACATGGTAATACTCCTTTTAAGTCTAAATGTACACTGGTTGGAATAAAATCCTGAGACCAGCTGTGTGTGTGTGTGTGTGTATGCGCGTGTGTGTGTGCGCAACACAAGCATGCACGCGCGTGTGTTATACACCTCCCTCCCAAAGCATCCATAGGGTGGCACTTCAGAATCAGGATCCTTCCTTACATCTTTCTTTTCCACAAAGCCGTCATGCTTCCACATGTGTGAGAGTAATCATCAGGACTGGGATTCGGTTATTAACTCTGCCCTTAGTGTTAATTATGCGATCTTGGATTGAATGTAATACCCTGACACCATTCCTGTGTCCCCATGTTTCAGTTGGTCTATCTGACAAAGACTTCTTCCAGCTACAACTCCTTGACAATCGATTTGTGACGTGTCCTTATCACACTAAATTTGCTTTCCTTTAGCTTTGGGAGGGACACCCAGCTAATGCAAAGCCATTCTGAAAACCCAGTGCAAAAGAAGCCTATTGTCACTGACCCCGAAGGACACAGAATGAACTCAGGGAGGCATTTATTATGAAAAACTGTCAGTGAGAACATGAATAAACTAAAGCACAGAAGGTAATTCCAACCTCAGCCTTTTTTCTTCTGCTTGCTCTGCACAATCGTGTTCCAAAGGATGACATCACCAAGTATGAGGGCAGAACCAAGAAGGAATTGTGTGACAAAAGAAAGTGCTAGTTAGGAGACTGCACATACAAACAGAGAAGAAGAGGGAGAGATTTCCAGTAATGCTTTAAGTAAAACCAAAGTGCAAAGGGAAGAGGATACATTTAAATAAGTCAAGGAAGCTCTCTGTGACAGCGCGACAGCACATGCTCTGAAGGAGGCTAGTAACAAACCATCACCATTACAGCTGCTAGCGCAGAATAGCAAAACAGCGCACAGTAAAAGAAAATCAGACAGGAGCAGAAAAACCAAAAATAGACCCAGAAATAATGATAACTTCACCGGAGGAGAAAGTGCTCTCTGTCCTTTATTAGGCGAAACCAGCATGTTAACACCACGAGCAGCATAGATGGAATACAGCGCCGCTGGTGTTCAAATCACTGGTCAGAACTATGCTTTCGTCCAATCGTGACACGAGGTGAAGAAAGGAGAAGTTAGGAATGTGTCAGAAGACATTGGGAATGTGAGGCGACGAGCTTCTACTGCTTCAGCTTCTATCCAGACTCATACTGCTTCAGCTAGACTCATCTTTATCTCTCGGAAATGACTGAGTAAACCCGCTCACAGTAAGAATAACAGCTAACATAAAGGTCTTTCAAGTCAGCATAAAGTGCTGCAACAGGATTTCTTCTTCATTTTTATTGAATAGTTTGCTTGTTTATCTTTAATTTGCAGTTTTGGAGACTGAGCCCAGAGCCTTCACATTGAGCTACTCACGCTCCTTTTTTTTTTATTTTGAGACAAGGACTCATAAAGTTGCTAAACACCCCAGTTACACTGAAACGTGGGATTCTCTTGCCTCAGCCTCTCAGGATGCTGTGGTTACAAATATAGGATTTTTCATTTAAAGAAAATGTAGTGATCACTTGAAGGAAATTCCAACTTTTCTTAGATTAGCATAGTCATAAAACTTGTGTGAAATCATGCCTAAAATCTACTTCTGTACTTCTATTTAAAACCAGCATTTCATTTTATACTTTAGTTATAAGGAAAAGAGCAAACAAGCATGCTTTTGAGTGCTCCTTTCAGAGAAATATTAATTCATAAATTCAGAGAAAGTACATTAAAATTATGGATCCAATAACTTTAAAATACTATTACATAATACTGCAGTATATGTGCTCAAAATTGGAGTATAAATCAATCATTACATTGTTTCCTAGAGACTAATGACTTTGTTTTAATATTTAACTCAATAATAAATAAAAGGAAAGCATGGTTTGCAATCAGTGTGAATGCTGGTGTCCCCTCAACATGTCTCTGCTAAGGAATATGATAATACAGTTTCAGGAAGTGGAATGTTTACAACTAACTGTATGACAAAGGCATAGCCCTTGCCAACAAGCTTATTGCTCCAAGAACAGAGACCCTGCTGAGGTCTCTCAGTATTCATGGACTGCAAAGGTAGCCGTGTGCAAACCAAAGGGGGCCTCCCAGAATCTGTCTATGCTGGTACCCTGACTCCAAACTTTCAAACCACTGAACTACAAGGGTTAAATTTCTGTAAACCACCAGGATATGTATTCTGTTAGAGCTGTACACACTGAACTGCTCCTACTGCAGTAAAATAAGGACCTTGTGTTTTTGCTATACAAATAGCCTTTTCTGTGACTGCTTTGGAGTATTGAGAGAACAGAATTTCCAAATCAGTCATTTTTATTTAATGTTTTTGGTCACAAGAATAGCTGAGTTAGGCTATCAAATAGCATGAATACTAGATGTAATTACAAAACTGAAAAATGTATGCTTATGTCACACAATGATTTTGAAAAACAAAGTTTAATATTCAACTTCAATTGGGCTGAAATAATGGGATTTTATCTGCTTTAAATGCCAAGAATAAATTTGTGTGGGTGCTTTGGTTTGGCAGATGCAAAAGTGTTGCTTCCACATATTGAATGAGCCCCGGTATTTATTGATAGCATCAGTATTCTAAGAAATTTCTTCAGTGTCTTTTCCTGGAATGAGTCACATATTACAATAACATCTGTTAAATGGTGCAAACATAGCCTTCTAATGGTCAGTAGAGATTTAAAACTATTTTGCTCCTCTTCACATTTAGGAATGATGTGCGACTTAGTCTGTGCTTTCGGGATGGATGACCACGTACAATAAAAACCATGCTTCTACAGAAGAGGTGCTGTTCTGAAGTTGATAAATCATTTTCCTAGTTACACAGCAAAGTTTGGATTTATTGTTCTGTGTGGCTACCACATTGCCCATTTGGGAGACCATGGTGCACAGTAATACTACATAGGCCAAACCTGAGCTCTAGCAGGGCACCTGAGCTAAGTGTGCTAAAACTAGTGATAAAATGGAGTATGTTGCTGGGTGGATTAAATGCAGAGATCCACACTAGAAATTTCTAGTACAATGCACATATATCCCATTTTAAGTGGTAAAATATATATCTCCATTTGGTTACACTAAAAACCAAACTAAATAATGAGAGTTCCTTTTAATAAAAGCATACAGTGACTCTTGGATTTAAAAATGTTTTGACCTTCAAGAATCCTTATTTCTCATTTAATGTTTAAAAGCTGCACCAATTCTTCTGCTGAAATATCTTTACCATTCCTCCTTCTGTGTTCTTACCTATGATTATTCTGCACCTTGTAAAATCTACACTACTCATAAAGTCTTTCAAGAACCTATAAAACCCCAGAAATTGTTCCCATCTGACTTCTTGTCACACCTATGTCCACTTTCTTTATATTTAACATTTGATAGTTTAGTTTTACACGAGATAAAATTTGGCTTGTTGCTGGATTAGAAGTTCCTTGCAAGACAGAACTGGGCACTGCAGCTCTTAGCTGTCCCCAGTGTCCTTGTAAAGCCCCATCTTTCCAAGATAAAACTATTCACGATAATGGAATGCAGGTGCACAGAACCAAGCCACAGTCATGCTTTGGAATTTTCTGTAGAAACACATACCCTATTGGTGGAGGAGTGGGCTGGGGCACAAGCATTCATTAGGATTCATTGTAAATGATATGAATTTATCTTCTAGTCTCTTTAAAAGATGTTCATTTGTGCATATAAAATAATATACAAAATGTATTATTATAGTGTTCATGTAACTTGCAAACTCCCATGTAACTTATCAATAAGAATATACCTATTTTGAAGGCACACTGAATCTTGTTCAGCTGATGTGATGAGGCATATGTATAGTCAATAGAGACTTCATACTCAGATAACTTGAACCTTCTGAGCAATATGAATAAGGAGGAGGAAAATTATAAAACATATTGACCTCACTGTGAACTTGATCAAAAATAATTTTGAATGGTAAAATATTTTTCATGTGAGAGGTAGTGGGTTTGTTTCTAACAACTGCTGAAAAACATCTTAGCTTCTAAAACAGGAATAGAATGCAGGATCCTGAGTAAATGACTTAGGAGTTCTTTGCTGAAATCCAGCTTAGGTTGGCCATTTAATCTTTTTCTTATTGGGAAAATCAACACTACAACAACAACAGCATCAGCATTGTGATCAGCGTACTGTGTCATGAGAGATGCTAGGAGAAATAGAAAACAGATGTTGAACATGAACTAAATTCACTGAGTATGACACAGAGTAAAAAAGTGAAAAGTGACAGAATATTGTTTCATACACGTTATGGTTTGTATCTAGATGTTCTCACAAAGCCTCATGTGCCCAGAGGCAGAGCTTTTGGGAAGTGGCTGGATCTAGGGTGTGTGGATATGGATTAGGGTGTGTGGTTATGGTCTAAGGGCATGACAATGGAAGTAGACCACTGTTTATTTAGCACAGCTCTTGGTATAAACAGTGGGAAGGCCACCGTGAGTATGTGTGGCACCACCCAAAAACTTGTAGCCTTGATGAGATAAAAGGGAAAGGAAGGTTCCCTGTCGCTGCTGTTTCAGGGCCTCCTGCTCTGCCATGGACTGTTTCTCCTGTGTGACGCCCTTCTGCCTCTGCCTTGGAGCCAGCCAACTACAGACTGAAACCTTTATAAACAGTGAGGTGAAATAACTATTTTTTTAGGTATTGGGTATTTTGTCTCAGCAATGAGAAAAGAAACCAAGACAATGTGTGTGCTCCTCCACAATGGCCATCGAGGTAGAAGTAGAGTTGGGAGAGGGAGCGGGAGAGAGAGCAAGACAGACAGAAAGGCAGACAGACATGCACACAGTTCTGCCGTTTGTTAGCTGTACTCTTCGTGTGGAAAATTAATATGAAAATCCCTCATCTTGCCTTCTAAATTTCAGGTAAATAAATTCTATCTTATCAATTTCCTTAGTGTTTTGAATGTTTTCCAAGCATGTTTATGGGCAGTCCAATGAACTGTCAAACTCTACTCTATAAAAATCTGTGCTTCATAAAATCTGAGATGGTCCTATACACTTAAAAACAATTTAAAATTATAGCAGCATTTGAGGAAATCAATGGTGGTCTAGTTTGATACCTTCATTAACAATTCACAGCTATGTAGAGAAATCAGGAATCAGTTAAGAGAGCTGAAACAAATATTTCAAAACCTACTTAAATACAAATGTACAGATATCAGAAAAGGATTTGTCACACTAAAAGCACTTAATAAAAACTAAACGGGAGCTGAACTTTATGGTGAAAGATTAGAAGTCTAATAAAAAGTCCAATATGTAAGTATTTTATTGTCTCCCTCATGTATGAAACTGAAAGAATAAATAAGATCCAAAAGGTACAATAGACATTGTGAGAGGGAAAGAAACTGCTCAAAAGGAAAGAACAATTGGGATGGGGGAAAAGAGAAAAGAAGGAAGGGAAAAAAGAAAAGATATGCATATACACAGAAGACAGCTAAGATAATTGTACTACTAATTTCTATTAGTTCATTGAAAGGAACAGTTAGTGCTTACATTGTTTGATCAAATTTCATGCTTGTACCCGGTAATCTGAGCAACTACTTTGAAGATAACAAGGAGCAATATAATAACCATTGTTAATTTCCTATCATCTTGTTTTGAAATTGTGTATCATTTTTGTTTTTTGTTTCCTGCTTTAAAATTTTTTAAAAATGAAAAAAAAAAAGCCCAAACACATCAGATTCCATGGTCTTACTTGAAATGTTAGAAACACCTTTTCCTACATATATAACAGGAGTACAGTAAGCCCCCAATTTATGAATATTCAAGTTGCAGAGGTTTCCAGAGAAGAACAGACCTCACATTATGAACATTTATAGACAGGAAGAAATTGCCAGGGTAGCTCATGCGTCTGCTGGACATTGTGACTGTTGTGCAGCTATGTGCTTACTTCAGTATGATGGTGTAAAGTTAGCAGTACATGCAGTTTGGGGCCTACTGTGTTTTTGTGTGTTTGGTGTTTTATGCTTTATATTGCATATTTGTGTCAAAGGTGTGTAAGACTCACCTTGTCAGACTTACAGACAAGTCCAAATTATAGACTGTTGTCAAAAGTGAAACCATCGAACCATCTGCTTCTTTTCAGTCACTCTGATTACAACTGATAAAAATTTCCCATCTTCTGCCTCCCAGCCATTTGAGTGGTCATCCAAACTAAACTGTTTGCCATGTCAATTGTGCAGAGTGGAAAGATCCATTTCAGATCAGACAGATCTGTGCTTGGCTTCCAGTCCTGATCCTTTTGCAACTGCTATGCGCTTGAACAGGTGCTTTTAACGTTGTGACCTCCTTTGCAGCAAGTCCAGTTTCTTGCTGAGCATGAAGCCTGAGTATGCAGGTCTGGCTATACATGCTAACTGAAGGGGTCAGCTCTTGTCCTGGCCAGAGAAAACCCTATTTTTGTTGCTTCTTGTTTAAGATAAATACATTGACAATAAAAACACAGCATAGCTGTTGCAACTGCTCCTTTGATAATATGGTTTTATTTTAGGAAGCCAGGCTCAAATCTCCCTTTTACTGCTCATAATTTAAAATGCTTTTGTAAGCATATTCATCTTTAAAATGAGTCTTAATAAAGAATTAAGTGAACTAATGCACATAGAAAGTTGTGTGAGTTTATTTTTAGGAAATACTAAGGCTGTTATCTTTGACCTACAAAAAGCCTCAAACTTAACATAGGTCTCAGCAGTATTGTTGGCTTCCCATTTAATTCATCTGCTCTAAGCCTTTTTAAAATTACTGGAAGATTCATTTTTAAAGTAAAGGACCACATGAAGCCAACCAAGAAAACAACAAACAATGGTTGTGCCTCCTTCAAAATGTTTTAGAGTTGTTTCTCTTAAGAAACTGAAAAATAACATAATGTATTTAGTAAAGAGTTAGCAAAAAGTTACACCTTTCTTTAAACATTATACTTGTGTGTATATACTGCATTTGATCTATATTTAATCTTCTCCCAGATGGAAATGCTTATCTTCACAGTGGCTCAAAGATAGCATTTAGACTGAATCTCAAGCCACTAACAATCTGAATTTACAAAAATGTAATACCTACAAGTATTATTACTAGATTTTCCAATAATGCTAAGTATTCCTTTTACAGTATCTATTGAAGACATGGGCAAAATTTATTTTTGACTACTGATCCTTTAGAGTGCAGTTTCCACAAGAAATCACTGTAACTACTGCCTTCTAGCAAACCTGGGCAGAATGCTGCTTGTCAGGTGGGGACCAAGAAGAAATCTAGCAACACAAAGGGACTAAGATTATAATAATGGATGATCCAGAGTGCCATGAGAACTCTCCAAAATTATCTCTTTACAGAGCACCCAAAGGAAATTAAGTGTTCATCTTGCTTTGTAGGTAGAAATGGGCGATTCAACACTTTATAACTGAATGTACTAGTAGAAAATGACTGCTTAGTATTGCAACAATTACTACGAGATAAGCACCTGGAGCGCTTGTGGGAAGGAAACTCGGAAGTATCTTGGTGGCTGTATCTTAGGTGAACAACATCTTGCTATAGTTAATGAAACTGAGAATTCAATACAAAAAAAAATCTAAGTATAAACCTTTTGTGGTCTATATACACAGCCTACTTCTTTTGGCAAAATATAAATTCTTCTCCAGGTTCAAACATATTTCAACTATATGTTCTAATGCTTACAACACTTTAGCATGATTTTCTTTAAAACAGCTAATGTTCCATTTATGATTTATGTACTTTTCATTCTTTAGTTCACCTTCTTAGGTAATATTAATTAAATTACAAGTAAGTAGTTAACAAAAACACTATTAGTAAACTTGCTGTTTGGGACAGTCATCTTTTTTTAGTGCAAGAGTGTTATACAAGATTGGATCCCCATGATTTTCTGCAAAATAAACTTTATAACTAAAATCTATGCTATGAGACCAATTCATTTCTGCTTAAACAACATAGATTTGCAGAAGAAAATCTTGGAATTTTCATTTGTTATGCAAAACAGAATATCCCTCTTGTCAAAATAATTCTACATTATATAAGAACTGCATGTATGTGGACTTCAAAGTTTACATCTTCTGACATAGAAACAAAAGATTTGAGGTCAGTTCCCTGGCAGAAAATTCAAGATATAAACTTTTGAAGCACAGAGACAGAGAAAGGAAGACTTGACTCCTGTAATCTACCAGTCTTCTTTCTGTCACTATCAGAGAAGGAAACTCTTTAGATCAAATTCACCTTCGAGAAAGAAAAAGTACCGAAGTTTTACTGAATCTGAAAGTGAGTCCACAAAGTGAGGATGGTAACCAAGCATGTGTTACACTCAGCCAGCCTCATCAATCTTAGTTCCAGATTCTTCATTTAAAAAAGAGATTGGAGGAACATTTTACCTAAATATCGCAGTTGTCGCTATTAAATGCCACAATATACGTGTTATTCATGATGTTCACTAATTATGTGATACAGTCATTAAAGTTCAGCGCTGAACGGGTGTATCATTTCTTGAGGGATGGAAATGCTCTGGATTTAGAGAGTGGTGATGGCAGCACAATGTGGAGAAGATACTGAAAGCCACTGAATTGTACCAAGTGGTTGTTTGTGACTATATGTTTACACTACACATTAGTAGATACAAATGGTTTTGCATATATAATAAAGAAACGCCAACTTTTTCTGTTTTAAGAGTACGGCATGCACATCTACCGATAATATTTTAACGTGTAACAATTAGCATAAAACTCAACTCTTTTAGGTATACTATCACATAGGATTGGTAAAGTTAGTAACAGGAAATGCAACCAAATTAGAGTGATAATAGATGAGGTGATAAGCTCAATGGAGTTACAAGTGTTTGCTCTTATTTCATGACTAGATGATTAAGCATATCCGTGAATGGCTAAGCGTGGGCAATGCTGAGAAGTGATAAAGTAGAATAAAGTATAACATTCCATCAATGTAAGCCACTGTTAGAGGAGCAGGTTTGGGGAAGGTAGTGATCAAATCTTCCTACTAGTTTAAAATACAGATTTTCACAAGTGCTGAATTCTAACTTCTCTCCATATGTTAGATGAAAACATTTGAGCATGGCACAGAAAGGACAGTGTGACTTTTCATGCCGGTCCGTGGAAATTGGAAGTTATTAGCTTCCTAAACTCCACTCCCTTGCTTGTCTCTTCTATGATGTCTTCGGGGACACCTTGCATTCATGCTTCCAGCTCAGATCCAGTCACGTTCTACGGTGAAGGTCTACTTTCTCCAGCACATGCTGTGCAGCAGAAGTACAAAGCTTCTGCACATAGAGAGTGTACATTGCACTGTAGTCATTATTCACTAACCTATGCACTACGCAAATAGTTAATGAGTATTTTTACATGCCAGATACCAGCTATCAACAGAATATCTAAGACCAGAACTAGCTTTTCTGATTTTTTATTAGGATTCATACTGTTTCTCTACAGGGCTTCCTGAGAATTACAGAAGTTAATTCAAAAAAATATTAATTGAGGTGAAAAGTATAACAAAATTTCCTGGAAGTATTGTAATCTGTATCTCCCATATATATATTGTTGTTCCTGTACACTAGATAAAGGAGAGTATCTTGCAAACTGATGTCTAATTTTAAAGACTTTATTATTACATTTTTGTGGTGTGTGTTTACAAGCATCTTAGGGAGTAGGTACATGTACTGAAAATCTTGATCTTTTTAGTCCCCTCCACTCCCCTCTGTCCTCCCTCTGCATATCTCTAGAGCTTCTTTCCTTTGTTTTTTTTTTCACTTTTCTTAGTCAATATTTGCAACCGATGTCTGTCTCATTCCCTTGACTCCTTAGTACCTGCACACGACACCTCCTAATTATTTCCAAGTCCTCCTTCCCTCCCCCTCTGCCCACACTCAACTCCTGATCCCTTGTCATTTGCAAAGTAGGGTCCTTTTCCCTATGTTTTATGTTGCTCTTTATTTATGAGAAAAATCGGATCATATTTAAGCTTGTGGTTCAATGTGTCTCACTTAACATTGTGTTTTCAGGGTGTAATTATTTTTCCCCAAATAAATACCATGTATTCTTTTGTATAGCACAGTAGCATTTCATTATGGATAGATATCACATTTTTTGTGCATTCATTTGTTGACAGACATATAGGAGGCTTTGAAGATTTAGCTATGATGTATCATACTGCTTTACACATTAACATGCATGTATCACTGCAATATAATGTCTTTAACACTTTGTGGAAAATGCCTAAAAGAGAATAGCTGGTTGAATGGACTTTGTAGTTTTAGTGCTTTCAGGAACCATAATGACTTCCATGATCGCTGTATGAATTTATATTCCCACCAACAATGTATAAGCATTTCTTTTTCCCTACAGCCTCACCAGCACTTGTAATTATTTGATTTAAAAAAAAAATACTACTTGATTTCTTGATGATTGCTATTCTTTCTACAGTAAGATGAAGCCCACTATAGTTTTAATTTTCATTTCCTTAATGGGCAGGAATGTTGAACCTTTTTTTCATGGGTTTAACAGTCTCTTGTTTTTCTTTTTCTGTGAAATGACTATTTGCTTCAGCTGTCCTTTTTTGACTGGGTCTTTTTTGGAAGGGATCTAATTTCTTAGGGTTAGTTGTGCATCCTAGATATTGGTTTTCTGTCCTATGTGTAGCTGGCAACAAATTTTCCTACCCTATGGGTTGTATTTTCTGTTGGTTGTTTCCTTTGTTGTACAAAACCTTCTTAATTTGAAATAGTCCTGTTCGTTGACTTTTCTTGTTATTTCTTGTGCAACTCAACTTTTGCTCAGAAAGTCCTTGCCTATACTCATGACTTCAAAACGTATTATCTATTATATCATTTACCAGTTTTCCATTTTAATATCTACATCTTTGATCCAATTCAATTTTAGTTTAGTACATGGTGAGAGATATGAGCTCAGCTTCATTCATGACTACGGCTAGCCAGTTTTCCCAGCACTTTATGCTCAAAAACACTATCTCCCTACATTGTGTTTTCTGGCCCCTTTGTCAAAGATCTGGTGGCAGAAACTATCTGGGGTGGTTTCTGGGTCCTCTGTTCTTTTCCACTGATGCAGTAAAATGCTGTGTTTACCACCATAATGTCAGACTATTACTTGAAGTCAGTGATTGTGATGCCACCTGCTTTGCTCTTGCTGCACAGGATTGCTTTTGCTATCCTGCACCTTTTTCTAGTTCCATGTGAGTTTTAGGATTTTTTATTTTATTTTATTTTAGTTTAGTTTTAGGATTATTTTAAATCATTCTGTGAGGAATGCTATTGGTAGTTTGATTGGGATTACATTAAACCAGTGTATCAATTTTGGAAGTATAGCCATTTTGACGCTATTAGTTCTGTATCATTAACTGACAACTTCTTCATCTTCTTTTTAGGGTTCTATAATTTTTGTTGTAGAGGTCTTTCACTTCCTTGGACGGTTTATTCCTGAGTGTTTATTTTTCCTTGATAATATTGAGAATGCCATTGTTTTTCTAAGTACTCTCTCAGTGAGTTTATTTTAGATATGCAGAAATGTTATTGATTCATGAGAGTTAATTTTGTATCTTGTTATATTGCTGAATTTGGCTAATTCTTGAAGTATTTCATGGTATTTTTCAGTCTTCTATGTAAAATATTGCATCCTTTGCAAATAATGATAATGTGAACTCATATGTATATTTACATGTACACGTATTTATATAGACATTCTTCATTTAATGACCAAATTCTATTTCTGCAACTAGATTAATAAAGGAATTGGTTACCGAAGCAAACATTGTATCATTCATTACAATAATCAGAACAAAGAAAGGGTAAAAGGAAACTCCAACTTGATAACTTTACTTTTATTTCAATAAATCTTACATGTAGTAGTGTAATGTATAACAAAATATAGAACTATAGTACTGTACTGCACAGTACCATCAGATCAAATTACAGAACTCTATAAACAAGGTAAGCTCTGGAAAAAATAGACATCATGGTTGTACAAACCAATGTATAGAACTGTACAAAACAGACATTCAAGCTAACCTTCCCTTGGAAGATCCTTGAAAATCTTTCTCAGTGTCGTCACTGGAATCATCATCAGGAGGCCAGAAGGCCCTGATGAGGGAGATGGTGAAGTAGGAATGAAAGAACTCGTCCTACGGGTCCTGATTGCAGCTTCCAAGAAGAATCCCTTTGGTCTGTTCTCTTTTGTCATTTTCTTTTTGGCTTCGTAAACTTCACGACAGGATTATAAAAGCTCACTCACTCTCCATTCCACTTTTGTGAAACCTTTTCCATTTGGATCCACAGCCTCTTGTTCTAGCACAGCTTCACCCACTTCTGAGAACCCCGCACATCCCTCTGTAGTGAACTCCACTGCCGCTTCTTCAAATCTTCGCTCTCCTCCTTCCTTCTTCTCCTCTAAGTGTTGCTGTGCTCCCACTCTACTAAATCTTCTGCTCTTCGCTCTCTCTCAGTGTATTCCATGATTTCTTTAACATCGTGCACCTGAACCTCGAAATTAAGCATGTGAACAACTTTCACAATTGTCTCATTCATGAAATTGACATCTGCATCTTCATCAAATGCTTCTGACTCATGCACAAATTACTTTAGGTATTTTTCTATACACATCACATGTACTTTTCTGTCCTTCCTTACCAAGTTGATTGTTTTTAATGGTATCTAAAATGTTTTAAGATTTCCAAAAATTACCAAAGGTTATTTCATTATTTTCTGTTGCTGCTATAGCTTTGCAAAACAATTGCATACAAATAGGTAGTTATAGCTTTTGAAGGTAGTTATAGCCCCCTGGGCTATAGGCTGCAGGTAACAGTTGTGTTTAAAGGCAAATACACTACCTCTACATCTGGGTGGAGATCATCAAAATGGGGTTGCCTGGGGCATTTTGAAGGAGGAGGATAGTTTTTAAGGGAGCACGCTTGTTGTCTGCTCAGTACTGAGCAGAGAGTGGGTGCTCACTAACCTACTTCAATGCACATGGATACTGAGGAAATATAAATAATGAGAAAAGGCTTCACCTCGAACCCAGCATCATTTTCTCCCATTGCAACGTGACTCTGTCCTTGAAAGCCCTGCATGGGCATTTACTTAGCATTTTTGTGAATATTGGAACTTCAGGCATTTTCTTCCATAAAAGTCTGGTTTCACAGTAGCCACCATTCTGTATGATCTATCCAATTATTCAAGAAAAATTTCTGATGCTTGTATATCTGTACTTGTCACCTGCCTCACTACTGACACTTCAATTATGTGGACTGAATCTCCCATAAAACCACTGGAATCATCCACGGCTTGTTGTCCAGGTCTTGTCCATTCTTCATCTGCCTTCAAAATCTTTAACATAGTGAGTGCCTTGGCTGGAATTACTGAAAGAATTGGGATTCTTTTTTGTATCTGATCATCAAAGCAGGCTGCCAATAATTTTCTCATGTCATGAAGGAGAGCTTTCCCCTGACTAGCTATTAGGGTTTTAAAACCAGTTGATGTTTCCATTGCCTCTTTTACTCTCTTTATCCTTCAGGATTATTGAAATGTTTTGAGAGCATCGCATTCAAGTTCTATGTTGTTGCTTCAACTTTTTCCACAAGCTTTATCATTGTTCATTATCTTCATTTCTCATGAGAGCATTAACTGCAATAAACTTCTTTCTTAGGACTGCTTTTTTTTTGTGTCCCACAGGTTCTGGTGCCTTGTACTGTCATTGTCACTTGACTCCAAAAGTTATTTAATTTCTTCCTTGATTTCTCATGTGACCTATTGAGTGTCCAAGAGTGCCCTGTTTCCAGCTACTGTATTTATAACATTTCTGTGCTTTCTTTTGTGATGAATTTCTAGTTTCAATGCACAGTGATCTGTAAATACACCTGGGTAATTTTGATGTCTGTTGAAGCAGACTATATGGATTAGAACATAGTCTTTTTTGGAGAAGGGTCTGTGTGCTGAAGGTTCTGTGTGCTGCTGACAAGATGAATTCTGTTGAGGTAGGATAGTTCACTATGTAGACATCTATGAAGTCCATTTGTTCAAAGGTATATTTCAGCTCTAATATTTATTGGTTTTTTTTTGTTTAGTTACTCTGTCTCTTTGTGAAAGGAGGTTATCATACATTACAATAATCAGAACAAAGAAAGAGTAAAAGGAAACTCCTTTTACCAAAGGAGGAAACTCCTTTTACCAAAGTAGGATGGATATGTTGGTAGTTATTTGATCTTTCACGTCAAGCAGCATTTGTTTTATGAAATAAGATGTGTATATATTTATAAATATTATCTCTTTCTGTTTGTTTTTTCATCTAACTACTACATAATGAACTTCTTTAACTCTTCTGGTCACTTTTAGCTTAAAGTTTACACTGAGAGTAAAATTGCAACTCCTGCTCACTTTTGCTGTCTTGGTCATATAATATTGCATTCCATTCTTTGATTTTAGGTCTGTAAATTTCTTTTTTATTATGTGAGATTCTTGACTGCACCAGACTGCTGGAATCTGTGGTTTGGGTCCAGTATGATAATGCATGTCTTTTAACTAAGGAGTCGAGACATTTATAATGAGATTCATTACTGAAAGTCATTGATGTCTGCTTTTGCATTCTTTTTCTGTTAATAACATCTTTATTTCTCATTTTTTCTTAAACTATTTGGCATGCTTGATGTATTAATTCCACCTGATCTTTTGGTTGTGTTGTCTTCATTCTTGCTGTCTATGACATTTCTAAGTATTCTTTAGAGTGCTAGTGTGAGGTTCATGAATCTCTTGAGGTATTCTTTGCTTTGGAATGTCTTTATTCTCCATAACATTTGAAAGACAGTACTGGAAGATATACTAGTCTGGTTTGGAAGTTGTTTGCTTTTAGATCTGAAAACACTTCACTCCAACCTTCCCAGGCCTTTAAAGTGTGTGTTGAGAGGTCTGCAGTAATCCTGTTGGGTTTAACTTTACATGTTATTTTTACTTTTTTCGTGACAGCTTTTAACATTCTGTTTTTTATTGGACATCTGGGCTTCTGAAAAGATGTGTCATAGAGAGCTTCTTTTTTCATCAGAGTTAGCTGGTGTTCTGTAATCTTTTCCTACCTGTGTGTTGAGATATTTCCTTATACTTTTAAAATTTTTGGTTGTGATTTCTATAAACACACATTTTTAAATTCCACATATGCTATCTTCTAAGTTTTAACTCCAGTTAGCCTTAGGTCAGTCTTTTGAGTATCAGCTACTTGCTATTGGATGAATTTTTTGTTGTTGTTGTTCCAGTGTCATTTTTTGAGGCCTGTTTAATTAACTCTTCAAGTTTTACCTTTTTGTCCTCTATTTCAGAAAGCTCTCTTCAATGCTGGTCAGTATTGCAATTTCATTTCTCTAGAATACTTTTCAATCACTGATATTCCTGTCTGGCATATTTTGATGGAGTTTATATCTTTATTAAATTTGTCATTTACGTCTTGAGTGGTCTCGGTGAACTCTTCTAATTATGTATGTTCTTCTCCAGTATCCACATTGGTCAGTTAATAGTTTCATCATCTTTTGGGTCATAGTTTTCTTGGAAATCCCCAAGACTTTTTATTAGTGCTTCTATAACTGACCCAGCTCTACTACCTGTTGTTTGCCTTTTCAGTAATGAGTCTCAGGCTAGTTGTGAGGCTGTAGGCCTTCTGCTGTTACATACCTATATATCTATATATCTATCTACATAACTTTGTATATAGATATACAAATATAGATAGATGTAGTGATAGAGATGGTATACATCTATATCTATATATAGATGTCACAACCTATATGTATTACTATATCGTTCAGAAATATTTCCATTTATCATCTATCACTCTGTCATGTTCATTCTTTCAGCTATTCAATTTAAATAAATTTGATTTGTCATCAGGTTTGGAGGATTTTTCTTAGAGAAAAATATAACATCACTGTGTGAAACAACCATGATATTTTATCTTAAACAGTAACTTTCTCACAAAAATCTATATGGAAGTAGAATTATTAGAAAAATGCATACTATTTTCTCACAAGTGTGAGAAAGCGTAACTACTGTCCAGAGAAAAATGTTACTTACTTTTCTTATTTTTGATAATAGTCCTGCTGTCACATATCATTTTCTATAAGCATGCTTGGTCTGTATGAAACAGACAAAAGAGCTTCATTTCTCAATACAAATAATTTAATCGACTACGGTAAAAGTATAAAGACCATAAAACTATGTAAAATTTGTACTGGAAATTAGGATGTACAGGAAGTATTTAGGTCCTATTATTAAATACCACACAGTTTGAGAGGATCTTTCAATCATTCTTTCATAAAATGGAAGAAATAATTGCTGTCTATCTGGAAAAACAGTGGTGTCCCAGTAGAAAAAGGAAAATTACTTGAAAGTGTTTCATTGGATAGAGTTAATTACTTCAGTTACTATATTTATAACGTATCCCTCTACTGACCAATTTAGTACTAAAGTATTCAAGACTGGAAATTGATTTGGAAATTGTTTTGGAGATAGTGATAACTAGAGTTATACTAGAAATAGAAAACACAGTTTTCCAATAAGATTATGAATCCTTCTACCTAGCAGAAATGTAAAATATGTATTCATTTTTATTGGTATCTTAGGTTGTATAGTCTAACAGATCTCAAGTTCATTTGAAATAATTGTGGTTTGGAATTGCCAACCTAGAAGATAGAAAATGTTTACCAAAATAATTACTTTATTTCTAGAATAACTGATTTGGAGATTTCCTGGGATGATGAGAAAGTAAGACCATTTATTATTAAGATTGCTACAGATCAAGATCATGATTCTGTATCTTTTTCATAAAAGGGAATATTTATTTCTCATTTTCTGAGAAAAACAGGGCAGGCACCCGTCTTATTCCAAATAGCATCATCATTAAGCAACAAGTTCAAAAGAAGTTGACTAGTAGAGCCTGTGCCTTTTATCCCACTGGAAATTATTAGCCAGCTTTCAAGAGATCCCTGCTATGCACCAGGCTTCAGAGCTGCAGTATAGTACGATGTGTTGGAGCACAAGTATCCTAGGATCTTTAGTGAGGTCATACAGTTTCATCTGAATTTGACCAAAGAATCAATTACCAAGGAACTGTGGACTAAAGGAATAGTGTATTTTCTGTCAGACTTCCATGCAAAGGCATAAAGTGTGCAAATGGGGGCTAAAGGAATTGCCATGTCTACCACTCGCCTACGACTCATGCAAAATATTGGCCTAAAAATCTTGGGCTACTAACTCAGGGTACCATTTGTCAAGCTATGAATTGGCATGTGTTTCTGAATAAAATGTTCATGCATATACAACTGCTGGTTTGTCTTCCTTATTGCGTTTTGTAAAATTTCAGTAATTAAACATGCCATGTTGGAATTCAGAAATGATGAGAACCCCTTCTTGATAAGTAATTATACAACCATCCCAAACATTTCTATAAAAGCATCAGTGAATTGATTTTCTGCTAAAAAAGATATTAATGCTGATTTAAGTCATGGAATAACTTTGCCAAAAATATCTACCATCTTTGTTCATTGTAAAAAGCTTTCCTCAAGAAACCAAGTATGTTGAATTTTCTCTTTTATCTAAAACAGCTTTTAAAGCTTCCAGAAATGTAAGATTCATTACCTTGGTTTCAATATTTTATTTCTTCCATTTTCTCATTTATCTCATTTATTTAATTTTTTTCATTCTTCATTATATATCAATATTATAAGTAAAGTCCAAATCCTAATACACTTCTGATGTTTTTGATAGAACACTATTCACAAGGCAGAGCTACTGGACTGGGTGTTGGATGAGAAGTTTCTTAATATAATGTTCAAAAAATTTTCATAATTCATAGAACCACTGCAAGATAAGGCACTGAGAATCACTCTCACACTTGTTCTTTCCTAACAACTATTTATGGCGTAGACTAATCCATCTAAAAGCTCACAGAAAAGGCAATATAATTAGAAACAAATAAATGATACTGTTCATTTTTCTTAAAATTGGGCAGAGTAACTATCCAGAGGAAGATCTAATTCCCTCTCTCTAACATCCCTCACATCTGTCATATTAACATATACCATATCTGTTATGTTTGGTTTATGTAAAACAGGAAGCCTCAGAGCTTGACTTCTCAACGGGAATTGCAGCAAGGAATTAAAATAATGGCTTTCATGGCAAAAGACCGCTGTGATGACAGTAAGCTAATTTTCCAGGACTGAGAATTTCAAAAAATATTTTGACAACCAACAGTGAAAAGCTTTCATCCTTATTTTCTTCTTGCACTGAGTGCCAGCTTTCCGTGCATTTGTAATCATGGACTGTTTCAAATGCAAGAATATTAGCATTACTGATTTGTTTTCCATTATCGTGTACCAGTTCCTCATACTTTAGAGTGTCCCATGTGCTGTTTTAAGATTAATTACAATAATAATATACTTTCAAGCAAAGCATTGCAAGCCTTACAGTGTCAGTACAGAAATTTGAAGAAAATAGAAAACTATGCACAATCTATAAAGAGTCATAGGTGAGATTTTTCTTCATTTTCTGGGTACTAAGCAAAGTAATATATGAGGTCTCACACTGATATCTCAAATAATAGAGTCACGCTTTCTTTTTTTTTTTTTTTTTTTTGTTTTTTTTTGGCGGTACTGGGGATCGAACTCAGGACCCTGTGCTTGCTAGGCAGGCGCTTATTCCACTGAGCTATATCCCCAGCCCCCTCACGCTTTCTACTTATGGCCTGGAATTTTTTACCTAAACATTTCTATAAATGCTAAATCTGCAAAACACAATGAAATATGAAGTGAGTTCAATATCCCCCCAAATAAGCAAAATCCTAGGTAATTTTTCCTAGAATTTGCAAATATCTGTCATGAATCCGTAATTACCCCATGTTTTACTGAGGAATCCATTAAAGCATTACCTCCATGATACCTGCATATATCTCTGATCATGCCAATGCAATGTTAGAAAATAATAGTCTGCCCTGCTGACATAAATGCAATACAGTATTCTCTCTCTTCATTACTCTCTGATTAGCTGCTACATTTCATTACAGCAACCTAAACAAGTTTGCCTTTTATACATACCAAGCTACCTGGATAATAAGCACTATATCTGAGGAAAAAAATGAAAAACTGAGATTACATGCCTAGTCTTTAATAATAAAATACATAAAACACATCGATGCCAATCTGGATAATTTAACCTTTCTTTATAGTCACCATAGTTACATAATAATTAACCTTATTTAGTAGTTCACATTAGTTACTGTGAAATTTTTCAGTAACAAATTGTTATTTTGCATGAATAGATACCTACTTGTAGTAAATACATGCAGGTATGTATGATTTAATGGCCATTCTCATCAGCATAACACCGCTAACACCAAACATGTTGAATATATCAAAGCACAAAGATCATGCGTAGTTCCACCCAATAACCAGTGGCTTTTGTCACAGTGCCCAATCGCTCATACTGAGCTGTGGACATTCTGGGACTCTTCTCATCTACTTCTATTTTCGATGACTTCTGTGTCCCCTTCTCTATGTATCCATAATGAAGTGACTTTGATCAGACCTTCAGAAAATTTAATGCCATCGACTGATAACACAGATGTCATCGTGTACAATGGAGGAAATGTCCTGTAGGCAATAACGTTGTTTCTTGTATGGTGAGGCATTTACAGGGATAGAGAAAGTTCGTGAAGTACAGATTTATATAAGCGTGGGCTATCCGCATTTGTCTTTGATTCTTCTTTTCTGAATCTACAAAACAACCAAAATGGTGTGAAACATCTCCCATGCATCATCTCTGCTCTCCCACTAGTGTACAGAACTGTTCACCAAAGTTGCTTCTCACCCTGCCTGAGCTCACATCTTCCCGTATCACACCTTTTTCAGAATAGCCAAATGAGCACACAATGCTATGTTGTCCTTGGAGAAAGATTCAGGTTACTTTGAGTCAAAACTCTGCTCTAATTCAGCTAATAAGTTCTAGATTCAAGTTCTTAGAATCCCCAAGAACAGAACCATTATCTTAATTTTGTGAATAAAGGAGCTGCACATTAAAAAAATAAAAAAGCTGAATGACCCAAGCAAGAAGGCCGTGAACTGTGGTGCTAGGACCTGAAACCTGAACTCTGATCATGTGGTTAAGTAGAAATGAACTTTGCACTGAGCACTTCAGTTCCTGCTATATAACAACTTATTCCTTTTTAAAGGGAAAAAGTAAAAATAACAATAAAACAGGTTTCTAAAACAGGTTAGTAACAGAGTTGCAATAATTAACACATTGCATATTGCTGTCTTCATAGTAGTTATTCAGAGTACAAGATGTGGGCATAATATCTTGTCCATAGAATATGAATTTAAAACTTTCTTTTCTATGTACTAAGAGAAACTAGTTGTATACCTACCTTAACCATCTTGTGTGTGTGTGTGTGTGTGTGTGTGTGTGTGTATTTCTTTTTCCTTTTCTTCCTTTTCCCTTTCTCTCATTAGAGTTTGTCTTTTCTTTGAACAGTTTATTCCCAATTCATATCTATTTTACATTTGGACCTTATTTACTCATTCAGTTTCTCATCTTAGTGAGATATAATATTTACATGTGTGGGTCTGATTTACTTCATTTATTAGTATGATCTCAAGTTGCATCTTTTTACCTTAAAAATCTCCTTTTTGTATAATGGAGTCTTATTTTTTATAGGTTAAAATCAAAGCAACAAATCACATAAAATGCTTTTTTTGCCACGAAGAAAAATAATGAATGCCCTCTCTTTCATAGGATCATCTACTGGAAAATTCTGAACTACATTCAGGTATATATGCACGCAATGTCATAATTTCTTACTAAATATCTTTGCTCGTGATTTTCACAGACAGTTCATTGACAATATGAGTTTTCAGTATATCTCTATTTTCAGGGTTATGTTTTGAAAGTCAGAATGAGTGTGATTGTTAGGAGCCGGGGGGCAAAACATACTTCCTGGGTTACACTCCAGGGTAACTACAGAAAAGCAGTGGGCGACCTTTAGCAAATTACCTAACTGCTCCATGCCCTTTTTAAACCTCTGAAACAGGAATAAAATAGCAGAGTTGGTGAAGAGTACGAGTTGACATTTTAACCTCCCCAAAACATAGTATATGGTATGCCGAAGTATTTGGCATCATTTTTATTTTGTAAAACTAGTTTTGACAAAATAAGATTCTGAGACATTTCATGAGATATTACTTCTAAGAAAAATATGGTAAGTAAATCAGTAGGAGGTCATGCTCTATTTTGTATAATCTACTCATGTTTACTGGTGAATGAAAGGTTTTGAGATGCATTCAGTATATGCAAATAGCACTATTTTGGGGGGATAATCTTTTTATTGATAAGATTTGCTTGAACTCAATCCACTTGCCTCAGTCTTTTGAGCAGCTCATGCAGTTCTACCTATGACCAATAACTTTTCAAGGCACTTTTTCTGAAATTCAATCAGTAATTTATGAACTTCTCTTCCACCAGATACATTTTGCAAAATGCTGATTAGCTAGCTTGTGAGAAGATTTAATTCTTCTAGGAGACATATGCCATTTCCTGTGACATAAGAAAGAAAATGTTAACAGCAACAAATTGAGAATTGGTTCAAGACATGGCATTTCACTGAATACCTGTTGTTTGTCATTTTACAAGTCATTTCATGTTCTGTCATGATCCCAACCTATGGATGAACTGAGACACAGAGTCTACTACTCATCCCAAAGCCAGATGGCTAGAAGTGCGATGTGAATGAAGACAGTCTGAGTGCAAACTCACTGTCTTAGAGGCTGAGCTCCGCTCCTTCACGAGGTGGAGAAGGCATGTGGAAATGCAGGGCATTGAATGAACGGTACCATAAGGAGAGGAGGAGGGGCTGGGGATATAGCTCAGTGGAATAAGCGCTTGCCTAGCAAGCTCAGGGTCCTGAGTTCGATCCCCAGTACCGCAAAAAAAAAAAAAAAGGAGAGGAGGAAAGAGGGAAGAGGGGAGGGAAGAGGACCAGAGGAAAAGGATCTCAGACCACTACTCGCCATTTGTAAGGAATTCAGGGACCATCATGCATAGATAAGGAAAACTTCACAGAAATTTTAGAGCTCTGAGATTCTTCTTTAATTTTTTAATAAAGTAAAGCTCACCTCCTGAGGGTCACATTCTACCATGTATTTTTTCACGCTATCCTCCCATTGATACCCAGAATAATGGTCTATTCTCCTTACTTTGTACAACATGAAATTAAAGTGAAATGTATTAGACAACATTCCATCAGGCCCACTGGCAAAGCAAAACAAAAACTGGAAATGAGACTGGGTGAAAAGTTTTCCTTATTATACGGACTGAGAAAATGGGCCATGCAGGAAGCCATTCTTGACTCATTAGTGAGAGGACCTCCAGGAAACACAGTGTTAGCTACAAAGCAAGGAAGGTAGGCTTCCACTAGATTGGTAATAAGGAGCAGGAATGAGAATCCATTTAAAACTTATAAAACTACTACAAAAATTAGTATGGCGATTCCTCAAGAACTAAAACTAGAGATTCCATTGGACCCAGCTACTCCCCTGCTAGGTATCTTTCTAAGAGAGTGAAAAATATCATTTTGCAGTGTTACATCCATAAACATGTCCATAGCGGCACAACTTACAACAACCAAAACTTGGAAGCGGCCTTATATGTCATCAGCAGATGAAAGGAAAGAAAATGGATTTACACACAGTGGGGCATTACTCTGCTATACAGGAGGAGAAACGTTTGTCTTTTGTAGGGAAATGCATACGCCTTGAGAGCACAATGTTAAGCGAAGCGAATCGTACATACAGGCTTAAATACAACATCATGTCTCTTATATGAGAATCCCAAAATATAAATAAAGAGAAAAATGAAAGATATAGGAAGGAAATGAATCTTTCTCCAATAGAAGGAGAGCAAGAAGGGGAGTGGGGAGAAAGGGAAGGGACAGGGATAATTAAAATGTGCTACATCCATGTGCTGACTCCACACAGGGAATGTAAGCTTGATGTACCGCAGACATGTACTAATTTAAAACTGGAAAAAAGTTAAAAATAGAAAAATAAAATAACTAAACTTCATCAAGTAGACAAAATGACAGTCTAGCCTGTCATCTCAGGTGAGTGCTGGCAGGTATGGGATGGCTACTTTCTCAGCTTCTCTCAGTGCTGTGGATGGCTTTCCACAGGGCCGAAACTACAGACGCTCCTGGACATGGGGACCTGCTGAGATGGACGGGTGAGCCCAAGGCTTTGCCATGCAAGGATCAGCTTCCATAACAGACCTGTTTATTTCTTCTACTTCAGATCATACAGTCAGCTTCCTGCCACAGATGCTTTGTGTAGCTTCTATTGTTCTCCCTATATGGTATATTTTAAGCAGGAAGCAACCACGTGAAAAGGGAAGTTAATTTTATATCAAAAAATATATGGTGCAATGCAAAGATGACCTCCAGTGCACTCAATAAGAATTATATAAAATCATACATCTTATCGACAGCTGCAACATAGTGGCAGACACATGTTGTATCTGGAAATTGCAGAGCCATTCTGGGGAGAGTGCTGAGTGACCTGGTTTTAGGAGCTAAGAAGGACAGCATTGGACATGTGCTATCTGAAGAAGCACCACTAACACCATGGCTGCAAGCCAGACAGGTCACCTCTCTCAGCCAGCTAGCTGTGCGCTATACAAATTCTAGAAAGGAAGTAACTTTGCAATTTACATCTAAATGTTAATTAATCACAGGTGCATTGAATTTTAACCCATTTTGCTTTAATAAATACAAGTGCATCTAACAGTATGCATTAGAGCTAATTTATATCAGTTCTTTCCCATACACTAATTGCAGGATACAGTTGCATTTTAGGCTTAATGTAACAACTCATCCCCCCCCCCCGCCCAATTTACAACATTCGCTATTTTCTCAAACTCATACTGGATCAAGCTATTTCATCTAAAATTTGCCATAGATCCTTCAATATATTCTGCTGCCTGAGGTATTGAATTTGATGAAACATTTCTCGTGAGTAGAAAACAAAAACAACTGTAAATAAAAATCAGGTACAGAAATTGGCGGTTATTGCTAGAAGGGCGTCAATATAAAAAGAACATCAAACTTATTACTAATTTAGAAACCCCAGAATAATATCAATGTTATGGTCTTGCTTCGTAATCTCGGGTAAATAAAACAACTCGGAAGAGCTACTATTCTTTTCCAGCTAATTATAATTATTTAAACTAATACATTCCCATAAATTATGAGAATCATTTTAGTGGTAATAAAACCCTAAAAATTCCTTCATTTATATACAGTTTTATACTCAATATTTCAGGTTTTCCCATAGATATTTTTCATGTAGGAGGCATTATTATTATTATTATTATTATTATTATTATTATTTTGTGTTTTGTACCAGGAATTGAACTCATGACTTCAGGCTTACCAGGCAAGCACTTATGCCTCTGATCTATATCCCAAGCCCATATTATTAATTATTAATTATCATTATTATTACCCATTTATACTTGCCAACCCACTTAAACATGTTCCCAGCTTATTCCAGAAGTATTTCAAAGTAGAAAGTACATTTTTCTAGTTAGTGCAGAGCATTAAAGACATGAAACTTATAAAATAGCAGAATACATGTATTACAAATGTCAAATTCTTGTAGTAAACAACTCATAAATTGAATTATATTTTTCCTAATAATTTATCTAAGATGTTTCATACCTATTATATTAATAGTTATATATTCATTTTTCATTCATTAATTCAACAATCTTCAAAATACTTCATGTGAGGTATAAAGAATAAAAACAGAACCTAATCTCAAAAATCAATTATAAATGATTATGATGATGATTATTATTATTTGTCTTTTTGAGGCAGAGTCCCACTATGAAGGTCAGACTGGTCTTAGGCTCACTTTGTAGTCCAGGCTGGTCTCAAACTTGCAAAGACCTTCGTGCCTCAGCCTCCAGAGTGACGGACAACAGGTGTGCACCTCCACACCTAGTTTAAAAATCAATTAATAGGTTAGAATTCAGTAATGCAAATGACATGATAAGGTGATTACAAAACACAGAAGGAATGCCATTCTTTCTCATTAGTATTATCATTGGCGTTACTAGATCTGAAGGATAAGACATGAAAAAGACACACATATCTGAACAAGAACAGTTTTCAAACTATTTCTATTCAGCCACCATGAATACTGGCACACTTTTACTTACTTTACATAACTTGAATTTTTATTTTAAGCAAAGCTATAATTTTATATTCATAGCTTTTTCTGACGCTGTAGTGGTACTTTGCACATGTGAAACCAGGATATAGAGTAGATACTGACAAGATTATTGCCACTGGGTTATACTAGCAAACCTGGGTTTTGTTTCCTATGTCTATGTCTAGTTCTAACTGTAGGATGAAAATCTCAAAAATAAATGAATTTATAAAACTTTCATTGTACCATAGTTCAGTGAAAACTAATCATAAAATTTCACCCTAATTATTTAGAACAGAATGGAAATTACCAAAGTGTTTCCTTAAAGAAAGGAAATCATACAATATTTCACTCTAAGGAAAGTGGAGATTTAAGAGTTGTATTTCTTTGATTCTGAGTAATCATAGATATTTCCTTTCTCCACTCAAAGGAAGCTCTGGAATCCAGGATGTTCACATGAACCAGAAGCAGGACTTTTCTGGACTGTCTTTCACATGGCAATATGTGATGTTCTGAGTTGGTGTATCCAAGAATTTAGACAAATTAAAAGTAGATTTGCAGCACTAAATGGCTAGATGGCTTTAAAGTATCTTCTTCATCTCCCTCTGCACACAGAGAAGTATGCATACACACAGTACAGGTTAATAATAACAAATGTTACAAATGTTATCTGGTATATAACAATAAAAAAATCCGTGTATTATATTCTGCGCAACTCGATACTGGAAAAATTATGAAAATAACTCTAAAGCGATCATTTAGCTATGCTTGTTCTGCACATGTAGCATATCATAGTGCCACTTGTGTTGGTATTGTTTTCACAACTGCCGTTTAAAAGTTGTTTTATACTGAAAATACCAATATTCACAAGGCAGATCAACACAGGTACTCACTTGAAAGACGCTATTTTTAAGTCAAAGTCAATACCGTAAAAAGATCAATTTTTTTTTCCTCAGAAGTTAGTTTTAAATACAACATATAGGTGGAGTCATTCAAGTTATTTAAGAAACCAACAGCTTTTTCCTGGGCATTAGCGTGGACTACAGTTTGCTTCCGCTTCACCTCCTCCTTGCTGTCTTACCCATGTTGAGTCACAATACTCCTGAGGTAGCTATGTCACGCTCTTCCCATTTCAGGGCCTGTACAGGTTTTAGTCCTTCAGAATACATTTTCTTTCCTTTGTATATTTGGAAAACATCTAATAATGCCTCAGATATGTGCTCAATTAACGTCTCCCTTGGGATACGTTTGCTGTTTTCAGAGGCCTGGGATATGACTCTGAAATAGCAACGTGCAGCACTTTATGAATACTGCTGTCATTCGTTGCCTTGGCAGTGGAATTACTTGATAATCAGAAATGCCATTATTTTTATTTTGTTATTTTTCTAGAGCTTTGCAAAGTATTTCTCACATTACCTCTTCAGACTTGAAAGATTAATATTACTCAGTGGCTTTTTTTTTTGCGGTACTGGGGATCGAACTCAGGACCCTGCGCTTGCTAGACAGGCGCTTATTCCACTGAGCTATATCCCCAGCCCTTACTCAGTGGCTTACATTTAAAAATCTCATTATTTCGTCATGAGGTGAAAGTTAGTATCTGTCATTGAAGTTCGATGCTAATCACTCAGCCCATCCGACTGCGCTATTTGGAAGACAAAGCACATGGGATTTAGCAAGAACCTGAACCCCTGCACTCCAGTCCTGCCCGTGCTGTACGGCTTTCTGTTTGCTTGTCTGCACTACAGTGAAGCAGCTGAGCTCCGTGCCTTCTCACGGTTTGGCAGCTACATGATGGGAATGATTGATGACAGGCCTGTCTCCCATTTTCTCTCTAACTTGCATTTGCTAAGTTTATATTTTTGAAAAATGTGGATTTATATCAAACAAAGCAGATGTGTTAACAGCTCTGTTGTATAAGCAGTATCTTGCAAGAGAAGCTTCTGAAATATCTGCTCTATTTTTATGTTGCAAATGATACAACAGAAAGTATAACGCAGTCCATCAGGACCTTGACCTTGTACAACACTCTTCTGATGCTGCTGTGTCTGCACGTCTTTGGGACAGCAGAGAAGGCAGGGATGGGAAACTTACAGCCAACTTGAATTATTTACCAGGCAAAGACACGTATCGCCTCCAACCATATCATATTAGCCATAACTACAGGAGAACGAGTACCACAAAAGAAAGCAAACAACAACAACAAAAAATAAGATTCTTGATCTATCACATAGTCATGATAAGAGAAAATATATTCTTTTGTATCCTACTCCCTCTAAACTGACCTCATTTCTGTAAATTATTTCATGACATTAAAAATTATTCCAGTGTTTCCAATAAGTTCCTGTGTTTCAAAAAGTTTCTTCCTCTACTACCACTTTGTGCAGGTTGAATTCTATTTTTCAATAATGTAATATAATGCTTTTGGGACTCTAGAGCATGATATTTTGATGTCAAAGATAATCCACAAAAATAGTTAAAAATTGGGGCCAGGGATATGGCTCAGTGGCACAAGCACCCGCCTGGCAAGTCCAAGGTCCTGAGTTTGATTTCCAGAACAATCACAACAAAAACCTTAAAAATGGTTTTAATTAATAGTGTCTGGTATCAAACATAATCAATAAAAAAATGAAAACAGTTTTGATCAACAGTGTTAATTTGGCCTTCAGGTTATCATTTTAAGAATGTATTCACCACAATAATATTTATAGTATATTTACTATGTAAGAGAGGTCTAGGAGTTGCAGTGTAAAGGAAAGATATTGTGCAGAATGTTTCTAAATAAAATAAAACAAAAAATTCACTGAATTATTTTCTGCTTCAAACAATAGATACAGTTTTACAAAGCACAGTAAAGCATTAACATGATCAAAACAGCAAGGACAAGAAAGTTTGGTGTGTATTTAAAAGGAAGAACTTGACAATTTGTAGTAAAACAACAGTTTACTTTTTTGTGTTCTTTTTAAGACAAAGTAGGTTACAAGAAGAAGGAATAATAGAATATACAAGAATTTACATGGCAGCTGTAAGATAGAAAATGTTCATGTTTTCATTTGACAGTTTTGGTCCAGACATACAGAAGGACAAGAAAGAATAAAAACTAACTAAATTTTGGAACTGATGTTGAGGGAAACATTTCATTAGGGAAGTTTGTAGAGAGACAAAAAATATAAATGCCACTGCGGAGAATAAGCTATTAATTTTTGGGGTGTGGGGATGAAGAAGAAATGTCAAATGACGGTATGGGGTTGAGCCTGAGGAACTGGAAAATGTTCAGAGCATTAAATAAAACATAATTCAGAAGGAAGTGTGGGTTTTGCCGAAGAATATATAAACTTACTTTTAAAACTGTAAGATTAATGGGATAATGGAACTAAAAGTAGACCCCTTGGCAGATGGAAATGGAAGAAAAGTGCTGGGCAGGGACGGATGTATACAGACAGATACGTCCCCTTAGATTGGAGGGTGAAAGATATAAATGGATAAAATCCCTAAGGGCAAAGTACAGGCCTGTAGGAGCAGAAAGTTTATTAAGGCCACTGTTTGTGGGATGTGAGGAAAAGGAGGAGTCAGCAAAAGTGAAAAAACTTCATAACAGAATGCAACATCCTACTCCGACAATCCTGTTGCATTTGCACATAGACCGAGTCTTGTTTTAAAGAGAAGTGTTACAGAAAGACTAATGGAACTACCACTGGAATGGACATAATTTACTGCTTCACACAGCTGATTGCTGGCTATAAAATCCTGGACAACTTTACTATTCTTTCTTAAACAACCTGCTCATCCTTCTAATATTGTTGTGATCACAACAACTGCATTTTTGCTGGGAGTATTGATAATATAATGCACATGACAGTGTCTTGGTTACTTCTCTCTCGTTGCTGAGACAAAATACCCAACATCCAAAATGAAGGAAGGAAAGGTTTATTTAGCTTACAATTTGTGGTGGTTTCAGTCCTTACTTGGCTGGTTCAGAGGCAGAGTGGCACATGGCAGAGGGCAAACGTTCAAGGCAGCAGAGCACAGCAAAAACAACCAGCAAAAAGGGTGGAGATGGCTCCAAACAGTCTCTTCCCTTACATTGTAAACAGCCTGCCCCCACCGAGGGGGCACGTAGCTCTCACACAATCTCCATGCCCTCCTCTTCCACAGACATAGGATGTATACAAGGTAAGCACCCCAGCTTCCTGCTGAATCACTCAGTTAAACCTCCAGATTCCCCAAGTTGACACAATGTATCAACCATAACAGATAGCAATTGTCACCATTCTTAATTTTCAATAAATTTATGTTGGCTTGAGACTGGCAGGTTATTAATCTGCTTATCTTCACAGTGTCTGGTAAATGACTCACATGTAGTAAGTGCCAAATACATATATGTTGGAGGCATGAGAAGTGAAAAATACCTAAAAGAACAAGAATGCCAACTACAGTGTAACTGAAGTTACTAAGCATCCAGCGTGCAATGACTTTGCCTCCTGAAGACATTTTCTCAATGGCTTGGAGAGACTTCCAACTTCCTTAGTTTAACCTACCCACAAACACTGCCCTTTCTGTCTAGCACTATTAATAACATTTTTTGTACAGTAGTCACCAGTTCTGCTCATTCATGTATGGATGCTTTTTCTCATTTGGGGATAAATAGTAATATTTCACATTTTAGCTCTCTTGTGGAGCAAGGGTATGGGGCTGGTTCACAGGATATGCGATGAGAAAAAGTGACCTTTGTGGGTTCACTATCAGACTCACTCTTGAAGTGGATCCAGCACCTAGTGTGGCACATAGTAAACATATGAAATATCCTTCAAACCTCTGAGAGCCTGTAATTTTATTTAATTTAATGTAAAATTATATCTGTGCATGTTTATATTGTGATACATGATCTAATAATAGGCACACATTTTGAAACGGCCAAATCAAGCTAAATAACATGTTATTTGTTTCACATTATTTTTGTAGTAAAAATACTTCAAACAAGTAAAACTTTTCAAGTATACAGTATATTGTTATAACTATATTCATCATGACATATAATAATGCTTCTGAATTTCTCTTACTGAAGTGAAATAAAATATTCTTGGACTAATATCTCACAATCTTCCGCTGCCCACACCTCAGTACCAAAGACCATTTCACTGTACAAATTTGACGTTTTTCAAATTATACATATGAAACCATCCAAAAAATTAAAAACACAACTACTCTACTATCTAAAAATCCTAAATTTAGTTATATAACGGAAGAGAATGCAAACATGTCCAAGATTCATCTGTATTTTCATCTTCGCTGCTTCCTTCCCAATGCTCAGTATACAGAAACAACCAAAATCTTCATTGACGGATGGATGAATTAAGAAAACGTGATACACACACATGATAATTTTCAGTCTAAGAGTAGTAAATCCTTTGATTTGCATCAGCATAAATGAACTTGGAAGACAGTATCTTAAGTAAATTAACCCTGGGACAGAAATATTCTGGGTTTCTTGTTACTTTAGCAACTTACACATTTCTCACTCATATATTTGACCTATTATTGCGAGTCTTTTTGAGATTCAATAACTTGCAAACCTTGGCTCCTTTAGAACCATTTGGATAAGCATATTACTTGAATTTTTATGCTTTGAAGATGAGTTAAGGCCCTACAGTGGACTCTGCTGTATTAGAAATGAACTAGTATAAAAATGAATGTAGGAAAAGTATAAACATATTGCCACATTCTTTAAGGGTTACTGAAGCTGATCCCTTAAGAAATTAAACAGGTGACTAAAAAGAACTTTTCTACAAGCAACCTCATTCCTATTGCATTTTGATTCTTGCCTCTGGAAAATTACCTTTTCAAGAGACTCTCATATTCTCATTAAAACCGAGAGAAGGCAGTAAAATGGTGCATGAGCTGAGGTTGCATTGAATAGGGGGAAGGTTGGCGTTAAATTGGGTGGCTGACAGATATTTGCTGTACAAAATTAAATCATGTGCTACATAATTACCAAATCCTACATCAATCAATACATATCTTATCAGATACCTGATATTCTATATTAATCCTTCTGTCCTAATTCTTGACCACGTACAAAGAATAAAAACCAAGGCAAACATAATCAACCTTTCTTCAGCAATTTGATTGCAGATTTTCTACCGAAGTGCTGAGTACCTAACTGTTATGATCATTTTTTTTAACTGAAGTGATATTTAAGTGGATATGTTCACCTCTGGTATTGGCACCTGACAAAGAATTGAATGACAGAGTGTCTGATCATATTTCCATGGTGGTATTACTAGCAGTTGATAAAGCCAGGCCTCTAGGGTCCAATTTTCTGAAACTCATGGGGAGAAATAGGAGCTGGAAAACGAACTGGCTGGTGCTATATTTTTTTATTGTTGCAAGGAGACTATTTTTGAGAATGACTGTGACAAGAATAAAAAGATAAGGACAAGCAGCCCCAAACTGTCAAAATCCCAGCATTTTTGCAAGTACTTGCCTGATAAATGCCAATGCCTTATGCCAGAAAGTAAAAAAAAAAACAAAAAACAGAAAAACTTTACTCAATGATATCAACATATCTGTTACACTGTATAAGGGATAATATAGATGGTAGTGTTTATGATTTGTTTCTTTTTAATTTTAGGGACAGATTAAACTTCTCCATAATAAGTTCAGGACACGCTGACACAACCTTTTCCTAAATACTCACTCACACAACACTGAAAAACAAGTTCAGGCAACAATTTCCTTTCATCTATAGCAGGCCATCCAATTACTAAGTATATTCTGTGTGCCAGGCTATGCACTCTCGCTGCACAAGTTTGGAATTTGATTTCTTGTCACCTCCCTGCAAGACTGTTATTTTTTGTTGTCGTGCTATAGGATGTGAAAACTATTTCTGAAAGGGTCAGTCCTTTGTTCAACATTCATGACTTTGAAACGCTGTCACAATGGTTTCAGATCTGGTTCTATCTGAGTCTGAAAAGATATACGCTCTCCGGTATAACTTCGCTGCCTCCTCCAACTCAAATACTACCAAAGGGAAGTATGAATCAGAACAACAAAGAAAAGAATCTAAAAAAGAACGTGAGAAGAGTAAGGAAAATACTGTGTGAGAAAGTTTGCTAGTAGGGATTGCTTTTTAAAAAAGTGCAGGACAAAGGAATAATTTTATCTCAATTTACCAAATTGATCAAGGTCAATTAAAGGTTATATTTACTCAAAGAAAGCCTACCTGGTGGATACTGGCCAATTCAGTAAGTAAAAGTCTAGCGAAAATTAATACGGGAAAGTCACTTAATATTGAAATACTTCCTGCCTATCTTACAGAAAAAATAAAATAGATTGACAATGTCTTTTCTTAAGTACTAAGTTGCATTTTAATTTAATAATATTACAGTTAGCTGACCTTTAAGGAAGTTAAAGCTTAATCATATGTTTTAGAAAAATATTTTATTTTCATTTGTTAATTAATTAAGTGATTTATTTGAGACAGGGTCTCACTATGGGCTCAGGCTGACCTGCAAATCACAGTGATCCTCCTGCCTGAGCCTCCCAAGTGCTGGGATTACAGGGATGTGCCACCACGCCCAGCAAGAAAAACCGTTTAAACAGAACCTCACTAACCAGACTGGTAACCATTGTATAGTTGGCACAGGAGGTTTTTGGATTTGCACATAAAGACCTCATTCCGGCCGCAGCACTGGGGTAAGGGGCGGGCTCTGGAGCTGTTTAGTTTCTCTGGCCTTTTGCTCTCTCCTTGTGCTCCTCTCCCTCCCTTTGTAGCTTTAACTGATGAAACAGGGAGAAATGCAATGTTTTAAGATATTTATCGAGGTGAAGTTTTAAAAATCATATTTTGAATTACAATTCTATGGCAATAACAATCATGATGATTATTCGTGCACTTCCAGTTTGGCTTCTTTGACCTAAAGAAGGTCTGACACGCCTTTCTGTTATAGTAACCGTGGCTCACACTGGTGACTTTGTTGAGGTTTTTTCTATTTTTCTTCTCTCCTGTCTTTCAGTGTTGACAACTGAATGAGTAGGAGTTTGTGTGTTCACTACTTCTCACTCTACATCTGTTATAACAGTAAGAACACAGATTCAGAAACATTATGGCTTCTTACAACAATAACAAAAACAAGCAAATCCACTGTTTCTGAGCTATGTGATCCAGGGCACTTCCTTTGGCCTTTCTGAGCTCATTGCTTCACTTATAAAATGGAAGACTGAGAATCTGGAGAGGCAGTGTTGTTCTTCATGTCACCAGTTTTGCATTTCAGCTCTGAGTCCAGCAGAGGTACTTCAGCGGATGCACTTGTGTGTAATTTTGCTAGACAGGCTGGACTGATGGCAGGTTTCTAAAGCAATTGTGACTAAAGAAGGATTTGGGTGCGATAGGGAGCACCCAGGTATGTGTAGGGGAGGCGAGAGTCTCCTCTTCCGGGTACTCCGAGAGGAGGCGAGAATCTCCTCTTCTGTCCAAAGTGCTGTTTGGTATTTCTGGAATTTCAAGCAAGTTCCCTTTGGCAGTGGTCAGTGGTGAGGCCTTACTTTGGCTTATGCAGCCAGGAACTTGTCAGGAAAATAAGTTGAATTCCCAGGTTGACTTGGAGATGATTATGGCATAGCACCTATTTTGCATTATCTATGAAGTAAATATGAGGCTCACTAGGGACAGATACTTTGTGGGGTATTTTGTCTTGTTTTGAGATAGGTTCTCACTCTGTCATGCTGGCTGGTCTTGAATTTGCAGAAAACCTGCTGCCTCAGACTCCCAAGTGCTGGGACTATAGGTGTGAACCACCAGGCTCGGTTTCATACTTTGTGTTTAACTTGTTAAAATCAAATGAGAATGTTATTTTTAAAGATCTCCTCAGTGAAGTACCTATCCAACTGACATCTGTCATTACTTTCCTGTCAAGCCCAAAGCTTTGTGCTAGAGATATAAAAAAGAAAAACTAAATCAAATTACTGCTTTCAAGGAATATCAAATTTAAAATGAAAGAGGAACAGATATACAACTTTCTCACAATGATGACAAATACTACCTGTGTAACACTGTATGACCAGCCTTGCCCAAACTGGGCAGTAGACAGATTTCTCAGATAAAATTCACTTTACTGGATGTAGATCCTAAAAATCACAATAAGGACAAAGCTAAAATTAAACACAATATATATGGGGCTGGGTTTCAGTGTTCTTAAGAGCCAGAAGATAATTCAGCTTGTAAGAGAAATGGAAACAAAGCTTCTCAGATAGTTTTCCCTTTGCCACTCCTTGAATCCTCTGAGAGGGACCAATGCGGACACACTCTCCTGAAACGTAATCACACACCTGAAGGTGAGGAGGGCAGGTTAATTTCTTGGTACTTTAGAGCTAGTGTCCTTCCAAGCTTCATGGCTTATTTTCAAAACTGGGGAAGAAGTGTAAAGAGTCCTTGCCAAAAGTGGTGATTTACCCTGCCTGAACACAGGGCGGTTGACCTTGACTTTGCCAGCAGTTATCTGGGTGACAGCAAGACTCACTCTGCAACACTCTCAAATTTCCCTTAGACTCACCTCTTACTGTTGTTGAGCTAACTTCATATATATATATATATATATATATATATATATATATATGTTAGTTTTAATTAATTGCATGGTAATTGTACAGAAGACAATGTTTGTATGCAGTGTTCTGAGAGGAGCCAAGAACAAAGAGAGGGCCCTCACTTATAAAATGCCCTTGGTGCAGGAGGCGACATCTTTGGTGGGCAGGTTACTATTTCCACTTCTTTTCACAGAAACTGATTTGTTTTCCACAACTCTCTGAAGTGAATAGGATAATTGTCCTCATTTTACAAATGAGGGGAGACAAGTAAATGACGTGGCTCTGACAGGTTCACTCCTGGGCCACACAGTTCCCTGTCCATGTGATCTCCATGTCTACCTAATAGCCTCCTCAGAGATAAAGAAAAACTGCTAAACTTTGAACTCCAACCTCAACAGTCAGTGGAAGTGCACTAGAGATTTTCAACTAGAGGTAATGGAAGCCACGTTTCTCAAACTTACCCAATTCCAATTATTACCTGTGGTGGTTTCTAAAAAGGCAAAGTTATCTTCCAGAACCACAGAAACAGAACTTCTAGGTAGGACTGGATGGTCCACAAGGCTGACAGCTGGTTCTTACTGTAAAAAGCAGTGAATTTAGCCTTGCATAGGCAGCTGGCAAGAGATGGGGCCTAAGATAGAGTCAGGCTGGTCAGCATCACAAAGAAAATGGCTTGTACACTTAGTGAAGAGCTAGTTAAGTGCTAATTCAAGGCATGCAGATAGGCCTAAAAATGTAAAAGCAGCCACAGAAAACTTGATTGAGAAAGATCAGAAATTAAAGGCTCTGACTCCCAATAATGAAACTACAAAGAAGCCTGTTAGGTGGAGGGTATCCAGGGAGGGGTAGAAGGCCCTCTGTCCATCTGCGCTGGGGGCTTGTTTCAGGAAATTTGGGAATTTGAAACATTTTTCTTTTTAGCTCTACATTTAAAAACTGTGAGTCTCAATTGGTCATGTTAAACCCTCGGAGGCGCCCATGTGAGGTGACCACTGGGCCCTATTGCACTCCGATGCTCTGCTTATTCTAGAAAGATTCTGGCCACTCTCTGGGACCCTCCCCAAGGAGGGGCTTTCTTTCTTCTTCCACTTCCAATAAATGCTCCCTTAATAATGAGTCCTGATAATGCCTCCTCCTTTTCATCTGTGATTGCGTTCTCTCACTGCTGGGAGATAATGGATTGATTTGTACAGTGTTAGCTTTTCTATCAATTCTGTGTGGAATAAAACATAACTTTGCTGGGTTTTTTTTTCTTTTAAATAGAAAAGGAAACAAAAGAACAGCAGTCAAGACTAAAACAAAACCACACAAAAACAATAAGAACTACAGAATTTCAAAACAAGGTCATAAGGAGTTAACTTTGGTTGTTATGTTACATATTGTTACCTTCAGTGAAATTGCTCAGATTACCAGATGTAAGAATATAAGGTTGATCAAACAATTAAAGGGAATAAAAATAATTTTAAAAAATCAGAAATGATACAGAGTTTCACTAATCAAGATAATATGGATTTAACAATGGTTGTTATATTGAATATTGTTGTCTTCAAATTAGTTCTCCAGATTAACAAATATAAGCATGCAAAATTGGTCAGAAAAAGAAAATTTTAAGCATTAACTATTCCTTTCAATAAACCAATAGACCTCAGCAGTATAACTATCCCAGCTATCTTTATATATCCATATATATTTTCCCTTCCTTCTTTCCTTCTCGTTTCTCTCATCCTAGCTGTTTTTTCCCTTTGAGGAGCTTCTTCCCCTTTCATGATATCTATTGTACCTTTTGCTTTTTGTTTAATTTTTCAAGTTCTTACACTAGTGAGGTGGTACGGTGTTTACACATATGGGTCTGATTTATTTCACTTCTGAGTATGGCTTCTAGTTGCACTCACTTTCCTATAGAAGGCTCAAGTTTATAGCTGAGCCTTCTTTATAGCTGAGTAATATTCCATTGTATAAAAATATCTTTTTTATCCATTCCTCCATGTATGGGCATTTGGGCTGTTTCCAAGATTTAGCTATTACTAATTGAGCTTCTATAAACATGAGTGCACATGTATCACTGTGGTATAATAGATCCAGTTCTTCTGAAAAAATACCCAGAAGGAGAATAGATGGGTTGAATGTGACCTCTAATCCTAGTTTTCTGAGGAACCTCCATTCTGATTTCCGTAGTGGTTGTATCAGTCTACATTCCACCAGCAGTGGAGAAAGGTTTCTCTTTCCGCACAGCCACTCCAGTATTTGTTATTGGTTGATTTCTTGATGATAGCCATTCTTACTGGGGCGAGATAAAAACTCAGTGTTGTTTTAATTTGCATTTTTGAATGATTAATGATGTTGAAACTTTTTTCATCTATTTATTTGCTACTTATATTTCTTCATCTGAGAAGTAAAAACACCAACTTTGAGTGACTAGTGAGAAAAACAACTCTTCAGCACATACACACCTGTATCACCTAGAAATCATAGCGAAGTGCAACAGTGCAGCTGGAGGCTGCGTTTCAAACAAACCCTCAGCTCAGGGTCAGGCCAATGCCTCTGGTGCAAAGACCACACTTTGCATTCAAGACTATGAGTAATGACTTGGTAGTCCAGGATCTGGGGTTCACTTCCCGTCAGACATAACCTTGGCTTTTAAGGAGCAAATTAAGCACTTCCAACGTGTGCACAAAATGCATATTCCAGGGTGTACTCTTGTGGATTTCGATTTGACAGAACAGATATCATCTACTTTTAAAAGAAGAAGTGTGAAATGATTTGATTCTGATGCAGACAGTCCTCAATTCCATTTTCCATCAACAAACACTGGAAATTCTGTGGCAACCAAAGTACTCGAAAGGTGGAAAGAGCAGCGGTATGCCAGTGCGTCAGTCATTCAGTCCCTTGGCTTTATCACCCACCACCTGGAGAAAATAACGTGTGTCTTTATAGAGTTGTTAGGGTAAAATGAGATAAGACATGAAAGCAAAGTGCAGCTGAACCACCCTTTTGAAGGGGTCAAAGGAAATAGGACATGGATCCAGCAAAGAACCACTTTCAGCCAAAGCAGCAGAAAAGCTTTCCTGTATTTTCTTGATTCTTAGGCTATAAAGGCAATTTACAAAATCACTACATTCACTCTGTCCACTTACCTGCTAGGCAGGACCAATGCTTGCCTATTATTATAAAATGATAGTTTCAGTCTCTCTCTCTCTAAATTCCATGCTCAGGGCCTTATAGTCTGTATGCACATATACATACACATGTATATATGTGTAGGATTGCAGACATGCAATGTACATCTTTAAGGAATGAAATATGCACATGTACATATATGGTTAAACTTCATAGATGCCTTGAGCTCTTAAAGACACATGTACTATAGCTAACCTTTACAACAATGCTAATGTATCTCCTACTCCTATGACATTTTAACAACATCTTTTTAATAATGCATGCTCTTAAATGTTAAGCTGAGTCATATGTTCGCATCCCAAATTTTAGCTCTCAAGGTCTACTTAGAAGACCAAGAGGTATATGAAGAGACAACAGAATTTTATTACCAAATTTTCTCAGAAAATATAGGGGTCTAGTGTTATCGCTGTTCTTTACTTTGCTTGAAAGTTTATTACTTTTTAAAGGGAGAGGCTTTGCAGCCTCTTTCTTAGACCATAACTTATTGGTTTGAAATAAACCTTCAAAGTACTATCTCTCAGCCTGTGGCAAGGACAAGTCTTAGGTCAATGCGTATTACAGAAGCAGTAAAAATATGTGGGTTAAAAACAAAAGCAATACACTATAATTCCTTTGGAGTATCCAGAAGCTACAAAATGTGGACTAGCCCTGCATAAATATTGCAGGTAAGAATATCATAATCAAGTGAATATGATTTTGTGTGCTTAATGTCACACAGTGAATGCACAGGATTTCTGTGAATGTGCTTCTGTGTGAGGCATGTTTATTGGATGCCTGGGACGATAAGGTGAAATTTGAGGTGCAGTGGATTCTGGAGTATTCTGAAAATGAACAGTAAGAATTCTATAAAATGATGTTGCCTACAATCATGGTGCGACTATAGTGATTCTGAAATTATTAGTTAACATTATAAGACATCAAAAATAGACTCCAAAATTTAGTCAAGGAACTGAAGATAAACTCAAAACTTTTCTTGTTTTAAGGATTAAGTTCATTTTAATTGTGAGGTGCTTTAAGACCAACTGATAGTGAAACATTTGCAATTAAATTATATTTGTTAATATTTTATTATTATTTCCCAATAAGGAGAAATACTTAGTATGTATTTGCATAGATATATTTCCTTTGGAAACAAAAGTGTTTCACATTTGCATTATGACTGATGTGGGATGATACGAAGGGGCTGATTAAAAATACTATCTTTTGCATCTAGATTTCTTATATATATAGGACAATAAATGTATATAAAATGGGGACAGAGACAGAGAGAGAGACAGAGACAGAGAATACTAAATAAATATATTCCCAGGCAAAACTGGAATCACTTTTATCATAAAAACATAGAATACAAGTATATAATTGTTTATTGAAGTATTTAATGCATGATGTAAGACCAAGAAGAATAAGTATTCAAAGATAAATGACTCAGGTATGACTAGATTCATGCAATGACTTATTTGGAAATGAGACTTCAGTTTCCATACATGGATCTATAATTGTATCGGACTTAACATGTGACACTAAAGCTCATTATGAAACAAATATAATTGTTTTATTCTTTTCAACAGTGGAATATTAAGACAGCATGAGGTTTGGAGATATATATTGAAATAGTCATATCATTATAAATATCTCTTTATTTATGGTAAATTATATTCTATGAATTAAATTAAATTATATGGTGCATGAAAATTAAATTATATGATACATGGATTGTTAGTGTTTATTCCTGTATTTTTCAGTGAGTATAACATTAATATAAGCTGGTAGTTATTCACTGATATAAAATTCAGGGTCTCATTTAATTGATGGTAAGTATAAAGAAAAATCCATGAAAGTTTTAACAATATCTGCTTTAGTCAGCAAGCAACCACAGATATTTTCATATTGCATTAATGTTTTTATAGTTACCTTAAAACATAGAACAGATCCATCTCTATTTAAAATTATCGCCTTTAATGTACACATTGTTAGGTTTTTAGTGAAGCACATATACTATGCTATCTCAAATTGATTGTACAGTTTACTTTGCAATCTCTACACATTAATTTTGTGCACGTTAAAATATTCTGAAGAGCCTGTATACTCTGCCAGACAGCTAAAGGAACTCGTGAAGAAAAGGATTTAAAACACCTGCTTTGGGCCTGGCCTGCAGTTTAGTCATAAAATACTCAGGGTGCACAAGGCCACTGTTTGATCTTCAGCATGGCAAAGACCTCAAGTAAAATGCCGGCCATGAGCATGGATCAGGTCCCACCCCTGCCCTCAGAACTGTCCTCGGGAACCCCCTTTCACCGACAATGAAGTCATTGCCCTTTTCTTTCCATCTCCATTACCTTCTCTAACACAGTAAGTGTTCCCCAGAGATTTCGTGCTTGCTGTACCCTCTGCCAAGGATTTTCTGTGTGGCATATTCATATTGTGTTGACTCTCTTTCCTCTACAGTGATTTCAAAGGCTATTCAGTTGTCTGCTAACCATTCAGTCATAATCACACTCTTCTATGCAATCCTTGTTTCCTTAGGCTGCTAAATAATCTGTGTAATTTACAAACTTACTTTTTACCTATTCTTTTCTGGGTGTTAAACTCCCTTGGCACACGTGTTTGTCTCCTTTGATTATTGTTGTATTATTTGTCCTAGTATCCTCACAAATATTTGTGGAAGGAATGACTATCATGTGGAAATGATGCTACCTTTTGTATAGTTGGAAAACTGGGTAAAGTGCCTCTGGAACAATAGATCCACTCATTTTTAGAACTCTTAAGTGTAGAATCTGAGAAGTTAGGCGAAAGGCGATGGTACTCCTCTAGCATACAGGTTTACTGAAAATGCCTTTGGAAGAAATGTTAATTTCCTAGTGTCATCAAAAAGTAATCAAACGGGCTGGGGATATAGCTCAGTGGAATAAGCGCTTGCCTAGCAAGCTCAGGGTCCTGAGTTCAATCCCCAGTACCACAAAAAAAAAAAAAAAAAAAAAAAAAAGTAATCAAACTTGGTGGTTTACAACAACACATAGTTATTCTCTCATAGTTTTGGAGAAATCTGAAATCAAAGTACTGACAAGGCCATGCTCCCACCAAAACATCTACTTTTTCTTGCTTCCTTCAGTTTTTGGGGGTGTCCTGCTTTCTTTGGTTTGTGGCAGCATGACTCCAATCTGCTTTCATATTCCCTGGATCTTCTTCCCTTTGTTGAGCAAATCTTCTTTCCTACTAAGGGCAGAAGACACTGGGTTTCAAGTGAATTCTCATCCTGAGATTGTAAACTGTATCTGAAAAGTTTCTATTTCAAAGTAAAGTTCTGCTACTCAAGAGCAGGACTTAGATAAAGGTATTTGGGTGATATGGTTGTCTACTGAGGATAAGAAATATCTTTCTAAAGAAATTGGATCTTTTTATTTACTTGGTTCCCAGGAAAGGAGAATTGCAGTCATCCCGTGCTATATCATGGTTCACTTATTGCAGCTTCTATGTATGTGGGTTTTTAAAAAAATATGTGTCTATTTCTGTATTGCAGAGTTTTTGCGATATCGTGGGATTTTGCAGTATATGGACACTTATATAAAATTTATGATTTTAAGTATTTTTGTCTAAAAATTTAAAACAATATAAAAATATTCATTCAAATATATTTAAAGAATATTAAATCTAAATAAGACACTATACAGTATGTACTTCATCAGTGGACTAATACCGTGCTGTAGACACTGGAAATGCAGTATGACACGTATCGATCGCCAGCCCCAGCCCGGCAGAGTCGCCTGGCTGCGCTCGCAGACCTGCACCCTAGGGGCGCTACCTAACTAACGGACAGGGGAGCCCGCGGCCCCGCCCCGGCCCCGCCCATTCACCCAGGCGTCCCCAAGTGCTGTCCTCATGGAAAGCCAGGCTGTGGGAGGAAGGGTCTCCCCAGGAGGGCACACAGGAGTGGGGGAAGGATTCATAAGAGTTTGAGAAGGGTTTATAAAGCCTGAAAACATACATAAATAATTAAGTAAAAATAACACTGCTACTTCGGGATTTTTACCCATTGCGGGGATCTCTGGAACATAACTCCTGCGATAGGTAAAGGATCACTGTATTAGCTCCAAATATTTTTACAGAATTATGTAGTTCACTATTCCAAAGGCTCTTCTCATTGACCTTGGGAAAAATAAAAGTAGATTGCAGCTAGAAGTAAAAAATTCAAACAACCTAGAACTATAACTCGATACTTTCCACATTTAAAAAAGATAGGAAATAGATGTCACTTTTTCTGTAGGAGCCATATTTTACCTATGTTTAACCAGATGGAGATTCGTAAGCAACATAGATCATTTCCAATCGCCAAGCATTAAATTACAGATTAAGTGCTCAATGGTTGAAGAGAATCTCTAACATTTATTGAGTAAACTTCAACATTTACTAATATTTCCTACTTTCCAAATGGCAAAAGTATGTACTTTATGTACTCAACCGGGGTCCATAAAAGTTTCTACTGCGAAAGTGGTTTTGGGTACAAAAATGACATAGTGAAACACTGCATATAGTAACATGCATGAAAAATAAAAAAATTAAGATGTGTTATGTTCAAGTTCCAACTCCTCACAGTCAATATAAAAATAATCAGTACTATAAACATGTACTAATATAAATTATTAAGTAATTTAAAAAAGAATTCAGTATGCTTTACCAAGTATTATTGGCTATCACTATTATGAAAAGTGATATATGTAAACTTCCAAGTTTTAGTTCTGAATGTCAAATTTTCAAGTTAAAGAAAAGAATTGCCATATAAAAGTGTTACTTTAGCCCTAAGCTCAAATTAAGCAAAAAATATAGTGTAGTATTACAATTGGTTCTGGAAATATGTGCTTTGATTGGTTGCAGTTCAGCAATGCATTTCAATTCAGATCACAACTCGAATTAATTGTTCCACGTTTAGCTGCAGGCACAGTATTTTAAGGATGGCCTGTAACAACTAACTACAGGACACTTAGGAAAGTAAAGAAGACATGAAATCTGCTATAGGAAGAAAACATCAAAGAAGAGGGCATATTTTACTTGAAAAAGATACTTTGGATGCAAGGAGGAGGGATCTTCAAAAATTGGAATGCTGGTCACGTGGAAAATAATAAAGTAAAGCCAAGACAAGTAAAACATGCAACCAGCCTGGGACAAGGTTGTTACAATAAGCAAGATCAGCTCTCCATATAAGAAATACCTTCTAAGTATTAGCACTGTGCAGCAGTGAAATGAACTGCCTTGTCAGACACTAAATTTCCATAATAATGATAACTTCTGATCATTGAGCACTTGGCATAGACCTAACCGCTGTTCTCCATTGCTGCCATCAATCCCAACAATAATCCTGTGAGGCAGAGGTCATTATCTCTATTTCCTGGAAGAAGAAATATAAGTGATTTGCTTGTAGCCACAAAATTAGAGATCCTAAGCTTATCATTTTAACCATAGTCATAGTCTTGGCCTTCTATGGTACATTAAATTGAGCGCATCTGTTAAGAATCTTTTAAAAGGATGTTATGAACCCAAAGGATGGGATATGATATCTGGCTTCTAAGGTTAATACCTGAGAAATGCTTGGAGCCATTCTGTTAGTAAGAGTTGCGAAGATGTTCTGGATATGTAAAAGGAAAATTCTGAGAAGAGCACATAATCATGACTCTCATGCCGATAGACATGAAGTGAACACATGTCAATGATTTTATTCACCAATTAACTAGTGTGGGAACAGATAAGGTAGCACAAGGGTTCTAATAATTCACCTCCACCATAATGCACAATAATAATGAAATACATTTTAAAATAGATTGAAAACTTTTGTGGTCCCGTGAAGAGGAAGAAAATCACTGTATACTTCATTTGAAAAAATATTTTCAGAGAACATATTTATTGGCATTGATATCCATTATTTACAATGTATAGAGATTAATGAATGGTAGAGAGGACCATTCACATAAGAAAGCAGGGACAGAATGTTTAGAAAATATTTAGTTTCTTTTTAAATTGCAAACACCATTTGGTGTCCATTTTAAAGTCTTTTACAGCATTTTCTTCAGTTGTTTATTTATTTATTTTTTGTCACATAGATGGGAAAAGCTGAGCAGGGATGGGAATGGAGGTCTGCTTATCATAAAGGGCAATGGCGCCCCGCCCTGAGCCACCCTAGTCTCCTAGAGCCATTTGTACATTACATAAGAAAACCAAAGCCATGGCTATGTAATTTCATAGCTACTGCTACCGAATCACATTCAGAGACCTACAGTGAAATCTCGTTTGTTGTATGACTTTGGAAAATTAATTGAACTCCGTAGGCCTAAAGTTGCTCAGCCATTAAGTGGAGATAATAAAGCACCGAAATGTCGCCAGTAGGTGTTAAGATTAGAGTAAGTATTACTTCCCAGTGAGCTTCAGTAGCCACTTCACTCGAATGAGGTACCTCTGTCAAGGCTTTTGTTGCTGCTGCAGTATTGTGGCCAGTAGGATAACTGTTACAATGCCTGTATATCCAGTCACATAAAACACTGAATCCAGGAAACAGTAATTACACAGCCGTTTTGGAGTGCAAAATCCTTAGCCCTGAGTGTGTTAGATATTCGATGAGTGTTAATGAATTCAATGACACAATTGTTACCACTGTTTATTGTCTATCATGTATGCATGATATTCTACCCACTGGACTAATAAGGCTCATACTAACTTTTAAAATGGCAATTTATCATAAAATGATTCTACATTATTATTTAATTTCGAGGATCCAGGAGTGTTTCAAAATCAGGTGGACATGATTCTTTTAGAAACCCTTTGCCTTGGTGGGGGAGTTCCAGAGTGGTGTGCAAGCTAATTCTTCTCTGGAGTTCCTTAGCTTTATCTCTTTATGCTTTCTGCAGGGTGTTAGAAACTAAGAGATGTGGGCAAGTATGAGGAGAAGGCAGTAAAGAAAGAGTAGAGAACAAAGAGAAGTGCTGAAAAAATAAGCATCAGGTCTGCTCTACAAAGGTTTTTTTCTTTTTAATTCATATGGGACAAATTTGCATTCAGATGGGACAAATTTTGCGTCTTCTCTTTTAGTGGCATGCAAGTTGCATTAGCTTCTTAGCCTAGAACGTGTGGCTCTGTGCCTGCCAAAGAGATGTCTCTGCTCTTAAGAAAAAGGTGCTAACTTTTCTGATGCTATGTTTTAGTTTGGTGCAGATCTGCTTGTTTTAGTCACTCCGTCATTCTTAAGTCTCAATAAAAGTGGGTTTTCATAGCAGGCACAGGGTCCTGAGTTCGATCCCCAGTACCGCAAAAAAAAAAAAAAAAAGTGGGTGTTCACAGTAGTTTAAAATGCAATTTGTTGTGGGAATAAGACCTTAAACACAATATCTTGGAACTATTATGAATACTTACAAGTCAATCCAAACAATATAGCAAATCAAAAGTACTTTCTTCCAAATAGATCTAGAAATTAAGTGGTGTCAAGGAGTGGCTGAGAGACATCGCGCTAAAATGGAAGCTGTGCTTGCATTGCTAACGTCAGCCTGTCAGCGCCATCTTGGTTACCACAGTGGACATGCTCGGTCAGTGAAACAGTGGTAAGGAACTGCAATTTTATGGATCATCCTTAAAGTTTGGCATCCAAATCACAACTACTATTTGCAGATAGAGGGTAAACTTACAGCTAGAGGAATCATAGCAGATATTTATGGAGAAATAGGCGTAAGCATGTTTCTTTAGCCACACCCATGAAAGGCACCCTAAATCATACTGACACCTCGCCACCACGGAGGCACTACCTGGCTGTGGGTTAACCACAATGAATAGAGAACCACTGGAAACTGGAGACCACTGGCATGGAGACTTGTCTAAGGAAGCCAGGGAAAAGCAACCCAGGGAGGCTGTGGCAGACATGCTGTCAGGGTTCCCTTTAAGCAGCTCTCTTGTGAGCAAATATGCTTCCTTAGGTTATGCTTCTGCTGATGTGGTTGCCTGCATGTTTTCTGAGTCCCAGAAGTAATAATACAGTCAAACAGCTGTTCTAGATGGGCCATCATATAATGCTAGGTATTTAATGCAATACAAAAGCAGAGGCATATCCCATAGGACATTATTGCTAAAACTAGATGTTTCCCAAAGCAAAAAGACACTGACAGGGGTGCACAGGGGACTGAAGCTACATGGCTGTTCCTTCCTATACTGTCAGTTTGTCTCAGAAATGTGGTCATCTTTAGAGAAAACAAATTTTAGTTATAAAATTTCCACCATGATTAATGGGTGATGGACTAGTGCGTGACTTTGTCAAGAAAAATTTAAACTTTCTAGACTGCTGCAGGTGCTCTTTATTTTTCCCCCAATAATTTCCACGAATTTTTGAATTTAAAAAGATAGTATGTTATTTTATGTGTCTTATACTTTGATGTAGGAAAACCAGTGAAGGAAGGTCTTGGGAGTTGACCCTACCTAAAGTCTCAGAAAACTCTTCTTGGTATTTTTTGTGATCTCTATCCCTCTTCTCCATAAACCTTCTAGTTATATAACCACTGTTGAAAGTGATTTGTAAAAAAAGAAAAATCATTAACAACTTTTATGGACCAACATGCTGAGGAGAAATCTCTGCAGGTTATGAAAAGGACACGTTCTTTCGGATAACTGGAAGGAATGATCACCTATGAGTCAAGTTGGAATAATAAATGTATGTTACCCAGACACGACATTCATGGTGTAAACTCAGCGTTATGGTCACTACAGTGTATTAGGTACATAACATTAAGCTGTTGGATGGACTAGAATAAAATTCAACTTCTGTACCTCGGGTGTTTCATCTGCAGTGGTGAGGCCACAGCAGGAACCTGGTGAATATTTGTGAGCCTGAACAATATCCTTGTTAGTAGGAAATGTGGCTTCTCACAACAAGTTTCCAAACAGTATATGTGTGGAGCCATGCAATTTGGAACATGGGGGAAAATCCTGGACTGAACAACTGTGTATGCAACACCTACAAATTCAAATACACTCAAACTGCACCGGTCAGCTTTACTTGAAGCACATTTATCTATTGAAGGGGAGAAGGAGCCTCTTTCTGATGAAAGAGAGAGTTGAAGATTAAATCTTGGTTAAGGAGGAAAAATTTTCAGGCCACGGTTTCCCCAGGTAGTGGGCTGCATATCTGAGGCCAGCCTGGAGGTAGCAATTTAGCAAGACAGTGGCTCAAAATTAAAAATAATCAAAACAGATAGAGATGTAGCTCCTAGTAAAGGCCCTGGATTCCCTCTCCAATATCTCCACCTCCCAACAAAATTACCAAAAAGAGATTAATTAATTGATTAATTTATTCATTCATTCATTTATTTTTGTCTTTTTGAGACAGGATCTCACTATGTAGTTCAGGCTCTCCTTGAGCTCACTTTGTAGCCCAGGCTGGTCTCACACTCGCCATGATCACAATCTTCCTGCCTCAGCCTCCCGAGGGCTAGAATTACAGACATGCACCAGCATGCCTGGCAAAAAGGTTACTTTAAAGACAGCCCTTCTGTAGGCTTTTTTGTCAGTCTTTGCAACTCATGGTTTAGTCTTAAGGCAGTAGATTTCTATTAACATGAATTACAGTAAAAAATACAAAAGAGCATTAAGTAAACATGATTTGTCACATCATTCCTTGTGGTACTGATTGAATTAATAAGGAGAGAAGCATAGGTAAGAAGCTACTGTTTTAACGGATATTACTGAAGGGAAGAGTGAGTCCACTTGCCTTTAGTAAAGTGAAGAATGATTGTGTTACAAAATTTTCCCCAGTACATTAATATTTTCTACCATCTGGCATTAATTCTGGAATGCTACCCAGCTAAACGCAGCACGCTGTGAAAGACCGCAATACAGCACACAGTGCTCGTCCTCCTAATACTTTTTCTTTAAGGTCAGTTGGACCAAATGCTTTGAATTGCAACTGCTTGCTGTGCAGTTTCCTAAAGCCTTTGGAATTTATTCCTTGAATCCATAGTTAGCTCTTAAGACCATATCTTATAAAGATATATATATATATATATATATATATATTGCTCCTGCAATTCTTAAAAGTTCTTTTTTATGCACTGAAAATTTTATCAGGGAGCTAGCATGCCTTTTAAAAATATGTAACCATTTTTATTAGAATTATAATAGTTTAATTATTATAACATCTGTTAATGCTGTGCTAATGAAAGGGTATAGTTTTTTAGGATTTTGCCCTCAACCATAATTTTTCTTATAAACATTGTTAATTGGAAGACCATTTGATAGGATACGTAGTTTTTCTGGAATGTAGGCACTGGGTCACAGTACAAACACATATATCTGGGCAACTGTTAAAAAGAGAGGAAATCATCTGAAGGTGACAGTGTCAGCAGAGCACACTGATCTCCCAAATACCATCTTCAGAAAAGCTAGAAAACTCCAGCAATTAAGTGACTGTGAAGCCACTTAATGTGTGAAAGACAAGGAAAGACACATCAAAGAGACAACTGAGTAGTTATCTTAGAGGAAGGGTGGGTAACTGTTATCCTGTTTTCAGGTATATATGTAGGATTTCTTTATATACATATAGTGATGGTTTTCTGAGGAAGAATTCAGTTAGAGAAAAGTGGGGTTCCTGAAATTGTGAAGATGGAGACACTGATAAAGGTAATGTCAACAACTTTATTGGGACATGGCTTGGCTACTTTCTCGTTGCTAAGATAAAAATACTCAACACCCAAAAGTAAAGGAAGAAAGGTTTATTCAGCTCATGGTTTGTAGAGCCCTTATTCCATAACTAGATGGCTCCAAGGCAGGTGGCATGGCAGAGGGGCAACAGTTCTTGGTGGTAGAAGATAGCAAAAGTGAGAGCAAAGTAACAGTGAGTGAGTGAGAGAGAGAAACAAGCCTCTTTCTGTTCCTTATATTATACATAGGCTACAAGTTCGAAGGCAGGTGTAGTATTCACACCCTTAATACCAGCACTGGACCATGAATGAATCACAAACTCTAGATTCGGCCACCTCTGAAAAGCCTACCACCCATGACTACAAGAGGCTTTTTGGGGACATCTAAACACAAACCATAATAGAATATTATTATACTAACCCCAAATTGTTTAGCTTTGAAGAGGTTTCTATCCTGCTTCAAGTTCAAATCAAATTTTAGTGATTTAACAATAAAATTGGACAAGGAGGACATGTCTTTGAATGAAGTGGAAACTTAATACATTGAATTAATTAAATAATGTTATTAATCACATTACTTTTTCTTTTTTTGCTATCATTCGGTTAGGACTCATCAAAGATTATATGCATTGTACAACTTGCATTGTCTTCCTTTGTCTCACTGGTGCTATCCCCATATGGCCTTCTATTTCGTAGTAAACTATTGTAATAATCTATTTTGTTGTCCTAGTCCTCCATGTCTAAGTGTTTTTGTAGGTTAGTATTCTGAAGTGGATGTTTTCAAATTCTTCTTCACAGAACCCTAACATTGCCCAGCACACTCTAGAAAATGTAGGAAATGTGAGATATGGACACTGGTAGCCCTCAAATCCTACTACAGCTGAGAAAGCTATGCTTCTTTCTGTTTTATATAGCATGATTCTGTTTAACACTATATCCACAGAAAGGTCTTGGTAGCAATGAATCTTTTTTTTTTTTTTTTTTTTTTTTTGCAATGCATCATAAAGACTCTAGTTGGAGCTATTGTCAACATGGGGCTGGGCTGGGGATACAGCTCAGCAACACAGCCCCTACCTGGCAAGTATGAGGTATTGAGTTTGATTTCAGATACCCCCCCAGAAAATGAACAAACAAATTTTTAAAAAGATGAGGCCAGATATGGTGTTAAATTAGAGAATATTCCCCCTTTGGTCACAACTATAACTCTAACACGCTACCAATTATTCTCTACCTGGAAACTTTGCTTCTATAAAATCTTTGGTTCACTGATTTCTGCTGTAGATTGAGTGATTGTTTACAAATTATTACATCAAATTTCTACCTTCCAGTACCTTAAAATATGACCTTTTTGTGTTTTAAAATATGTTTTATTAGTGTATATTGGTTATAAAGATTAATGAGTTTCATTGTTAACCCAACTTGGAAATCAGACCCTTCAAGATATAATTCAGTGAGGGGAGGCCATACTGATATGAGACCTGAAGCCGGTAGGAATGCTAACCTTCTAAAAAGTAGAAATTTGGTCACATGACAAACTTGAACACACTGTGTGCAGAACATGCTATTAAAGATAAGTGCAGAGATCGGGGTGATGCACCAGGAGACAGAGTGTCTCTGATGACAGCAAACTGTCAGAAACTAGGAAAGAGGTACAGCGTACAAGTCTCTTTCATCCCTTCAGGAAAGAGCTAATCCTACTGATACCTCAGCCTCAGGCTTCTGGCCCCCAAAGCTGTGACACAATTAATTCCTTTCATTTAATCCACATTTGGGCAGCTTTGCTATGAGGCCCAGTCTAACATAATCTTTGAATGTACTGAGCACATCCATGCCAACGCCTTTACTCTCCCTGCAATACTGTCCTTTCAAACTCCTTGTTTGAGAAATACAATAAATTTCACAACCATCACAGTTTGTCAGCTAGTTTGGTTTTCAGCAAACTAATTTTTTAAAAAATCTAATAGTACTTAATAATATAACTGAAAAATATGATATTCTACTGTATTGATTACTTGAAAAAAGTCAGGCTAATTCAATATTGCATATTTAAACAGAGATAAATTTGTGTGTCATTGTAGTCACTGTCTCTAACAAATAATATCTCTAGCAGCTTGGAATGTATGGCTTTATGACTATAACAAATAATGTTTATGAAGGTAAAATATTCCTACTGCCAGTAAGTGTAGAAAAATACTTTCTAAACATAATCAATAATGCTTTGAAACACATAATTAAGAAAAATATTGGATCTTTATGTTTCTTATTCTTTTGGTGATATTCATCTTGCTTTGTTTGTGGATTATTCTTATTTTATTAGGACAAAAGGCCTAAATATAGTTGACAGACTTTACAGAGTTAAAGGACACTAACAGCATATATGAATTTTCAAGAGCACTCTGAGAACCCATTTTTAACCATTAATATGTGTTAAGTGTCCTTCTTAAACTCCTCACTAAGTTCTGAATTTCAAAATCTAGTAGTGTAGGGATCTGCTATTCCTACCTGATGTCTAAAAAGCAAGGACATGGCTAACCACTCTCTGCACTGCATGTTACTTTCTCATTTCACTCTGTTTCCTTCATCCCTGCCAAATTCTTCTTCCATATCTGACCCTTCCATTGCTTACTTTTGCTGATTTGTCCTACACTGTTTACCATCTCACCCACTCTGAAGAAATCAGCTACGAAATAAGTGCTGGTGACAAACAAATCTGCCTTTCTGGCTCAGATTCATTTCAGACATGCATTTCTAGGACTCCTTGGCAGGATGAAAAGTGGTAGGTCAACCACTATTCCTGCCTGTAGCAATTTGCATATATGTCAGTTTGGCATTCTCTCACCCCTGTGTCCTACTTTGAATCACCTAAATTGGTCAGATTTGAGTACTATTAATAAGTAATAATGTTTCTTCTAGCTTACAAGGCCATGGTCACAGAAAGGGACATCTGAACTGAATCATTTTCTGATAACAAAAATTATTATTCTAGCATTTTGGATGAAGTATCCAAAGACTTAAAGGGAAAAAAAAACCTCCTTCCTTTCCCAGAATGACTTTTCTGATATAAACACTTGCACATGCAATTGCATAAAATTAATTTAAAATTATTGTACTTCAAAGTGTTTTTGAGTTATTGTTTGAATATGATAAGGATGTCTGCAGATTTTCAAATACTCTCAGTAGCTCTCCATTATAGAAATTTTACTTTCTGAGACTAGCATTAATAGCTTTATTCAATTGGACCAAAATTTATCTTTTCTGCTTTGTCTCTTTTACCATATCGTGAAGTTTCTGTTCAATTGAGCCAGTTTATTCAACATCTGTATAAACATGTGAGTTTCCTATCTCAGTGTGTGAAATTATTTTCAAAGTTCGTGATGTGCCATACCATCCATCTTCTCTATTTCTATTGTCAAAACCCATGCTCATCCTGAACACAAAGCTCAGTCTTTAACAACTTTTCTTTCTCTTTAACTTGATAGTAAGAGTATGTCTACAGTTTAATAGACATTTTTTTTTTTACTGAGTCTCTTGAGGTCAAAAATTCATGTCTATCTGATATTATCAAAAACTGGACATAACACATAGATAGGCCTTAGATATTTGCTTAACTGAACGGTATTTGACTGTAAACATCTGTGTCTGCTGCACATACAGTTGCAAAATTTAAAACAGGAAAAAGTTCCTAGTGAGTACAAAAACTCATCCAGTAAATCTTTACTGAATGACAGAAATAGTACAAGAAATAATACATCTGAACAAGAAAAATCATCCCACTAAGAAGAAAGCTGGAAATGAGAGTGAACCAGAACTATAGACGGCTGGTATAATCATCTGCTCAGAGCTAAATCATTCTTTCCAGCAGGCAGAGGAGCTGGAAATGGAATTTGAAGCGATCTGGGAAACAAGACACCCAGACCTCCCTTCATAAGAATCGTACAAAGTAGGTCAGCACTTTTTAGAAAAGAGGAGACTGAGGGCACAGGCATTCAGAAAAGAAAGAAAGAAAGCAATCCCTTAAGGCTTTATAAGCTACCATCAAGTGAAAGATAAAGGAAGTACGAGGTGACGCTAATGCCAGGCAGCACAACACAAGGACAAGAACTGCATTTGGCGGGGCCAGGGCGGCAGGGAGGTCACTGAAGAGTCGCTGTGCTTCTGCAAGGAAAGGAGAGTGCAGCAGATAGAGTAATTCTCTGAGCAAAACAGTTGCTGTGTTTTAATGTTGGTTCTTTTGGTATTATTATCCAGCTGCATTTGGAGTCAAAGGTCTGAAGTGAAAGACAATTGCCCATCTCCAAACTCTGTAGCTTAGGAGGTAGATGGCTTGGTCTAACTTGTTTCCACATCGGGTTACCACTCTGTACACCGAGAACAGTAGGAGCATGCTTGAAACAAAACATGAAAGCATTATTGAAACAAAACAAGATAGAACATTTCCGCATAAAGCAGGTATTGTTGGGTGCAAGCTCAACAAACAATAGCTATTACTTTTAGTCTTAAAACATGTCATGTACCAGATATTCTAGTTAGGCTTTCCTGCCCTCTAACACTTAGGTGGCAACTCATAAATTAAACATCTCACATTTGTACAAATCCATATAGACGATAATATAATCTATTAGGCACTTTCTCCATGATTCACTATCCTTCATAATTGGGTCTAATACTTGACTCCATAGAAATACAAAAGTGTTGGGGGTGTGGGATTGGAATTGGGGAGAAGGGTATAGTGTTAGAACAATGTATATCTCCACAATTTTTTCTAAAACTAGCTTATGATTCATTACATGTCTGATCACTGACCTTCTAATTCTTCTGAGGATTTTTTCCCATAGAATTTGTAACATCAAAGTACAGGTAAATAGTTTAAAAGTTAAAAATATACTGAAAAGCCGGGCATGGGAGGCACATTCCTGTAATCCCAGCACTCAGTGTCTGAGGCAGGAAGATCGTTGTGAGTTTGAGACCAGCCTGGGCTACAAAATGAGCTCAAGGCCAGCCTGAACTGCATAGTGAGACCCTGTCTTAAATACATATATATATTATATTATAAATATAATATAATAGATATATATAATAAATATAAATATATATAAAATTATAGGATCTAATTAAAAGCAGGAGATGATGAGGGTAGATTGTGCTGTATCCCAGACTAGGTTCTCATCAACTGAACACTACTCTGTTAGCTAATCATCATAATTGTGCTGATTCAGTGGGTTGGGTGATAGAAGTTGAAGAGCACTAGGGAGAAAATAATCACTCAGAAAGTTTGCATTCATGATCTGCAATGAAAATTGGTCTTGCTAATTCTTACGGCACTTGATACTTTATTGTCTTTTTATGGAATGTAAAGAAACAATCATCCACACAGAACTGTGGAAGTTCCATGAGTTTTCAGAAATTCTGAGTCCAGTGGTGCAAAATTTTGCTTCTTTTCTACCTCATTCTATTATCTAATCTTTGGCTTACATTATTGTTAATATTTTTCTTAGCTTCTCATCCTTTTCTGTGAGGCTAAAATCGATTCCTGACAGGTTGTAATATAATTTTTCAAACTAGGTGTTACTTGAGAATGACTCTTTCAGAAATAATTATTCAAGCTAATTTAGCAAACACGTTCTTGTCCTTTGATAGGTGCTGTTATAAACATGAAAATAAAGGGACCCGAATGGACTCGGCTGGGAGCAGGTTATTCTATTGGTCTTATGGACAATCCTTTTTTAAGAAGAGAGCTACCTGTCCTGATAAAATTTCTGGTAAAAGAAATCTGGAGTAGATTTGAAGGACTTAGCATAGATAATCCTTTATCATCAATATGTGGAGCCATGTGTCGGTTAATGCAGAGGATGTAGGTGGAAAGAGACAGGTGAACAGATGGAACAGGTGGAATCTCAGACCATGAGAGACGTGTTACAGGCCGTGGGTCTGCTTGTCATCTTAGGGGGATGGGAATAAAATACGGACTTGACAGTGATGCTACAGGGCCTGGGCACCAGACTATGTTATTTCTTCCCTGATGGGCAGAACAAGCCCTTCTTCCCAGCATCCATTCCTTTACATTATCCCTGCTCACATTGATCTCTATGGTCAACAGCAAAAATGATGGCATGCCTTTGGAGCTCTCTTTGTGCCTCATTACTTGCCCTAGAAGAAGCCAGGTACTGCTGCAAGCAGACATCCCTGCAGCCCATAGGGACATGGAGAGGCGCACATGACAAAGGCTTTGCAGCTCCAGCACAGAGACGGAAGTACGTGCGCAGGCTGTCTGCTGGGGTGGTGTAACTGACAAGCTGGAACACACACAACAGGGCACAGCACAAGAGACTCAGCTCCATGTCTGCGTGACCTGGAGTGAACTGCAACTTTACTCGCAAGGTGGAAGAGATCAAGGACTTGAAAAGAAAGAACGTTGTTGGGGAATTCTAGGAAATGTAGCAAACAGAAAACACAGACTCTCATAGCCAAAAGAGTGTCCAATACTTCACATAAAAGGTCAGGGTGTCTCTAGCTCAGATCTGATGCCAGAAATGTCAAGGCTAACACATAAATAACTATAATACTATAATTAACATACAGCAGTTTCTCTGTGTGCCTTATTTGTATATACGTAAGTGCACAAGTAACACTATTAGTGTTACTAATATATGATATAATATATATGATATAATATAAAATTATAATATATAATATATAAGATAATATACAAGATATAATATAAAATAAGAAATAAAAACAAATTATTTGGGCCTCAAATCTATAGCTCAGTGGCAGAGCACCTGTCTGGCAAGTGCAAGTTCTGGAGTTTCCTTTATGGTATCAAAAAAATAAATAAACTGATAAACAACAACAAAAAACCTCAACTTATCAAAGACAGCTATCATGAATCTACCATAATACAAATAAAAGATATGTAATTTAAAAATTATGAGTGAATTTGTTATAATATACGGTAACAAATACATTTAACTTACACCTAGCTTTATAGTCTGTAAAGAGAATGCTCACATTTCAGAAATCAACCTGATAAATGTCACAGTAATGCTCAGTGGGAAAAAGAGTTATCAGGAAGGATTAGTATTTTCTTGTTCTTCGTATTCAATGCTTCTACTGTGGATTTCTTATTGGTAAAGTATGTTGAGGTCAATTACATTTTCCCATATACGTCAAGAACTTATGAAAGAGGGATCTTGTTTCATAGTATATGTATTTATTGCCCAAGCTTTTACTAAAATTAGTATAAACCTGGCAATATCTAAGAGTGTTACATAGTCAAATCCTAATGTTAAGACACTGAGATATTATTTACTCCATAATTTTTCTATATAACTAAGACACATGCTTCACAGTTTTCTAACATTCTCACACATTTTTTAACATGCCTTTAAAAGTCATCTTTGCATTAGCTAACTCAGTTTGGTCAGTGTGGACATTTTAAACTACATCCACACACACTTTAAGAATCCCCTCTCCAAGATGTCAAGGATAAGCTCGCCTTACTAGCTCAATTCTAATGCGTAGTCATGGCAATAGTGTTCCTATAGAGCTACGGAAAACAGGGCTGTAAACTCTACTATCAAGGGTGATATTTACTGTTAATCTTAAGTCACTAAATTTAGGGGGGTAATGTAGAAATTTATAGCAAGTACAGTCAGCTAATTATTTCTTGTCCTACCCTCAGTTAAGTAGATAGATTACTCGTTACACAGGAAAAAAGTACAACGTAGATTGCATACAATCATCTTTGCTACACAAGTCTTGTTATTGATGGTGAATAATTTAATTTTTGCATTCATGAAAAAATGTGCCATTTTTATGAGCTTATATTGCTGATTATTACACATACTAGTTAAAGCTTAACTCTGGAGTAAGAAAACATATTGTAAATACAATTACTTCATTAAAACCTCACAGTAGAATGTTTACACCTGGAATGTATTTCGGTTTTGTTCAAAATATTTACTGCAATGCTTTGCATAAAATCACTGCAATTATAAATTGTACGCTATTTTATGTGGTGATTTTAAAGAATAGTAAAACTCAGAAATTACTGCTAGTTTACTGAAGTGAAAGTTGAATTTTATGTGAGTTACTTCATTAAAATCCTACTGCAAGTTAAACTATCAGTTAGTAAACTGACATACTTGCAAGTATAAAAATGCTTTAATTGATTCCCAGTACCAAAAAAAATTAGTTTTAATTAAAACATTAACATTTATTGGCTGTTTGTAATGAAGCCAGCATTGCTTTAAGTGGTTTTCATGTATTAATTTATTACCGTAGCCATTTTACCAATTAGTAAAATGAGATAAACATATTTCAAATCACTTTCCAAGAATCATGCGCTTAGTCACTGGAAAGCTAGTTTAGGGTGAGGCACTTTAATGTAGCTTCCCTTTCTCCCCCTCAGAAACCCACAAAAGCATTTTAGTGTCTTAGTGTTCAATGTAATTTTTCCATCAACCCAAAATAAAACATCTTCCATGAACACTCATGAGATGGAATATATGCCCACATAATCAAAGCTTAGTGTGCACCATTAAAAGCAAAACCAATCCAGCAGCACTGATCACGTACACTAAATGATTCCTACCTTTAACTACAAATTAGCATGTGAGAAAACTGCAGTAAAATAAAAAAAATAAAATCTCCACAAAATGCTCTATCCAATTCTATCAGAACTGATCATAAACATTGCCCAACCAGTATGAATTCCCAACTTCCCATTTGGAGCTCATTTTAATGGAATAAAATGATGATCACAGAAGGGGCCATTTTAATGGAGTGACCTCTAAGTCCATTGTTCCCTAAATAGGAGAAAATCACAATATCTGAATAGTATAACAAAGCAAAAATCCCTAAATCAAAAATCCAAAAACAACCTTCTAAAATAAAATGAAGAACAGCTGAGATTCAAGGGGACTTAGGTACTGATCAAATCTGAGCAGTTTTCATTTCTCTTTTCTATTTCTGTACTCAGGCCCTTCCTGCATCCCTCCTACTACTAGGTACAATGAATATAAAAAGCAACCCAGGCTGTTTAAAAATAGACCTCAGTCCACTTTGACAAGGCACTTCATCCCGCAGCCCTTGGCTGCCATGCTATCATTAAATCAACAGAAATGTCAGGATCATGTATTTCATTTCTATGGGAGGATTCAGGCTTCCTCACTATTTTGACCTGTGTTCACTTCCGAGGAGGAATTTGATTTGTAAAAGACACGTTCCGCCTTCCTTAGATAGTAATGAATCAGCTAAGCACATCTCCCCAGAGCTGCAGAAGTGGTCCATCAGAATCCCCATTATGAGTCTCTTTCTCTTGGTTTCATTTTTTTTTTTTTTTTTTTTTCCGGGACCGGGGATCGAACTCAGGGCCTTAGTGCTTAGCGGCAAGCACTTACCCCACTGAGCTGTACCTCCAGCCCATGAGTCTCTTTCTCAAAAAGATTATACTGTGCTCACAAAATAACTCACTTCAAAATGAAATCTGACATGTGATCTATACCTTTCTGGAATAACCTTAACTTTTTTCTTTTCATTGGGAGAAGAAAGTCAGTGTCTTAAACTATAATATTGTATTATAACCTTAATAAGAAAACTACTTAAGGCCAGCCAGCTCACTTTGGAAAGAAGCAAAAATATAGAAAATTTCTTATTTATCAGGGAAAATATAAAAATAAACACACCTTGGGCTGGAGGTACAGCTCAGTGGGCTAAGTGCTTGCCGCTGAGCACTAGGGCCCTGAGTTCGATCCCCGGTCCCGGGAAAAAAAAATAAAAAATAAAAAATAAACACACCTTTATGACAAATTTTATTTTTTTTCTATATATGCATTGGATCTTTCCCCAAGAAATTATCTACAGAGTTTACACTATGATAAGGAATTCCAGAGTTTAGGTCACATTTAAAAACCATTTTAAAAGATAAGACTAGTAATTAATATTATAGCTCCAAAAGGAATGTATTTAGGAATTCACTTTAACTTTTTGAGGAAAGCTTGATAACACTTCAAATAAATGAAAATAAACATTCAAATATCTCAAATACACCTATATATGAAAATGTGCTTTTCTGTTACACAGAATAAAATCTGAGAATGGTTGAAAGTATGCAAAGTAGATAAGAGCATAATATCCAAATAAAAATTATTCAGTCTCAACCATATATAATATTCTGCTTATATTCTTCCTCCAACTATATTATACACTCACATTTATAATCACATAACAAGCACATGTGCCATTTATGTTCCCACTTTGAAGTATCAAATCTTCCAAAGTTTGTACTTTAATATCTGAGGTTATATAAGACTGCAGAAGTTTAATTTTATGGATTGATTCTTACACCATTTTATTTCTTCCTTCTGTCATGGTCTCTTTTTCCCTCCTCAGGACAAAGCTGCAAAGTTAATTGATGAAGTCATCTACATGAATACTTATACAGTGACCTCTCTGTGCATACGTAGATATGGTCAGCCATTTTTCAATTCATCCAATTCATCTGTCCATCCATGCACACAGATACATGTGAATGCATGGAAAAAAATATTTATTTTATCCCTGCAAAATGCAATTTCCTGAATGATAAGGACGCTAGAGTTGATAACAAATTCCATATCCTCAATTAAAAGGGGAGAAGAAAACTACATAAAAGGTATACAAAATAATTTTAGATAATGTCACTTATTCTGAAGGGGGTCATTTTGGGAATGCAGTGGCATTATGACTTCAGGAAAAGAGAAAGAAGGTCTTGACTGTAACGTTACATATCACACACAAGCTATGTGTCCCCAGAGAATAGTCTCAAAAGCTAGATATTTGTACAGTAGAAGGGGGAGAATTTTTTAAAACTCTCTAATGTAGGCTATCTAGAGCTAGAACCATTTGCACATGAATCAGTTAGGTAAAGACCAGTCAGCATAAGAATCCAGAGTTACTTATCCTTCTCTGCTCTTTTGGAACAAGAGAGATTTAGGGAACTTAAAGACTTGGACGGCTACAGTCCTACTTAGCCACTCAACCCTATCTTGCAGAAAACATTTCAGGCCACCAGGAAATCTTTACAGGTATCCAATATATTTGGAGATGCCTGGAAACAATGGTGGCATGAAAATTCTGCTCCCAGAGCCTGCTGAACAGAGAAAACAGGTAAAAGGAAACTTAAATGGTGAATTTGCATATGAAAATCAAGGATGGGCCAGAGCCAATGGAATATTTTACCCCAGTGTCAAAATGGGAAAATCAAACTCCTCCGTCAACCATACAGGAACAAAGTAGATGAGCTACGGCAGACAGAGGACACCAGGAAGTCCCTAAAGTGTCCACGTGGGAAGGAGAACTTTGGCATTTGGTTTTGCATGAAGCAGAAAGAACCCTGCCCATACCACTAGGAGCCACATTACAGAAGAACACAGTTGAGGAAGAAATTTAACAAACTCAACATTTAATTCTAAAAGATTGAGTTGTATGAAAATGACTTAGTGTATTAAAGAAAATACAGTTTTACTCCATTTGTCTCACTTTAAGTTTTCTTAGGCAGAAAAATCTAAAAAGAAATTGAGTGACATAGATTGAAAAATTACATTTGCTTTCCACAAGTGACTATAGGGTTAATTTGTTCTGAGACCGTAACACTGGTTAAGGTGTATGGACAAAGGCTTTGATCCACCCATAATTTGTCAGGTATCATCAGGGATAATGTGAAAGTCAGGAGGGAGGTTTCTCACCATATTTCTGTCCTACAGAAAAGTTACTTTTGGTTATAAGGTGATGCACATGCATACTGGCAACTCTCTATGATACAGCCAAAAAATAAAAACCTTAGGTGCCCACATTCCTGTGTGCATTGCCTTAGCTCTCGGAAGCACGCTGAGAAAGAAGGCCACATTCCCATGCAGGTCTATGCTTAATTTAGTTCACTTTTCTTTTCTATAAGAAATGAGCGGATACACTTACTTGCTAAACAGATAATATGTGTCTGGCATGATAACTAATGCAGAAAAAACAGGCATAGTTCTTTCCTTCAAAGAGATTATACTTTACAAAATGAATGAGATGCAGGAAATAGGACTTTATCCCCTCAAATCTGATTAGTTAGCTTCCTAATTTTAAAAAATAATGGCATCTCAATAGGATATCTGCCACTTCTCAGGAAAGTTCAAACAGCAGATTACCATAGAACATTGATTAGACAGATCAAAATACTGCTGCCAATAGAAGTAGAAATCATTATACACAGGAACTACTTTTGTGCTGGCATTGTGCATCAAATACTGTGTTGGGAAATCTACAATACCCCAGTGTTTCTCAGCCTTGGCTGTACTGGAATCACCCAGGGAACTTTTAACAACTCTGATTCCTAGGCCTTACCCAAGGCTATTAAATCACAATCTCAGGGGAAGAACCGGATCCCTGCTTACTTCACAGCTCCCAAAGTATTTCCAGTGAGCAGCTATTCTACTCCAGACACATCTCACATATGCATTCTTTATTCAATGTAGACTTTGGAAAATCAAGTCTATGTTTAGCCCCCTTCTGTACTATTGAAGCTGAATAGTAAGTGACTGTGGTGTGCAAGGACAGAAATGTGGTTTCAGAATAAATTAACGGGAATTCACTGTGCTTCCTGCAGCTGGCTCAGAAAAGCACTTCAGTCATAGAAAAAGGAAATAAGAATATATGATTCACTCAAGTGAAGCAGAGATAACCCTTTATTATGACCGTCTGGCAAATGTAAGAAGGAGCAGTATTTATATTACTGCTCAGAAACAACAAAATGAACATAGATAGTAATATATTGTCGTGAAACTGCGCCTCTTAGGGCAGTCATGTTGCCACACAAATTTTACTAGCCACTTTCTCCTCCAGGATTTTAATTAAAACAAAAACATCAACAGTCAGGGTTGCAGAATTTGCTACCCGGGGGCAGAAACTGACAAAGTGCAGCCCAGAGTTGCCCAAGAGGTGCTTCTTGTTTGATGTGTAGGAAATTTGAAAACCATGATGCTTTAAAACATGAACAATGTAAACAAATGCTAACGTCAGCTTTGTCAGCACTGGTCTGTGCTCTTTCGTGAGAGTAACTGGTTTTAGCTGCATAGCAGATGGCACAGCTGGGCCAGACGCTGCCCTCCAGTTCGCTACAGCCCTCTACCTACTCGGTCTACAGTTGAGTTCAAGTCTGTTGGGGACCACAAAGTACAAACTGAGGCCAGGGTCTGTTTCAGGCCATAGTAGCCTTGCCTCGTGGCCCCTTGAAATAGGGAAACTCGCGGATTCTCCTGCCTAGGGCTGAGGCTTCCTTGGCCTGAGCCCCCAGAGGGCTGGAAGAGACTTGCTGAGGATCTCGTCCAGGTGTAGGAGAGGAGCTGACATTTTTATTTTGTGATGTTAAACTTGTTCTTCATTCTACTACCTCATCACTGTTCCAGGAAATGTAGACTCCCTCTACCTGAGCTTCTCACTGGCAAAGTAACAGCTGGCCAGCAACGAGGTCTTTGTCACAGCCTATCGGAGGCACTGACTTTGGTCCCCATTATGCATTTCTAATACTGCCTGTCTTTTCTTTCATTCTTTGCCACACCTCTCCTAAGGCAGTTGCGGATGTGGCCAGGTCTCCAGGAGAGAGACTTTTTATATACTCTCTATAGAGATAGGCTCTGGAGATGGAAGGAATGGGTTATACTTCAACTATTTACTATGTGCATAACTGTAGACAATTTAGATGAGATCATCGCTGTGAGGAGGATATCATCTTTTCCATTATTCTTATAATTAAAATTTGTTGAGATAAAACCAATTACTTTAGAAAATTTGAACCTATGCACAAAATTTTAGAAAGCAAGCCTCCAGAAATGTCAAGAAATTCAGAATTTTATTTTCAGAGATATTCTCAAAGGATTATTTATAATAAGATGATAAAAAATAAAAATGCAATATGTTAATTATAAAATATGATTCTGTTCCCTCAAAATATTTATTGTGAGTAGTAAAATTGTTTGTTTAAAAGAAGTCAGTCAAAAATGTGCATCATCCAATAAATATTTAATCGTATCACTAACTCTCCTTAAATTTGAAAAAATTCACTTAATAAAGGAAATGATCAGTTGAAAAGTTTAATCCTGTTGTGACTCAGCCATCACATACTGAGTCATGTGAGGTAGGTTTTGGATATGAAATGAGTATAATATTTGTGCATGTATATATACTTTCCAACCATTTGAAATTACTTTTGTTCTTTTTATCATTCGAACTCAAATTAAAATTACATATCATAAACCATCATTTTTAGCATAAAGTAAAGCAAGTTTTGATAGATACATACACCTCAACAACTACCTTTTATAAAACTATACTAAATCTCCACATATGCAGTCTTTTCTCTGCAGTCATATGCTTACCTATCTCTCTTTAATCTCCAAACCCACTGAACTACTTACCTGTTTTTCTCCCTGCGGCTTTATATTTTCCAGAATTATACAATAAACAGAATTCCTTCATTTAGCAAAATATATTTGAAATTTATCTATACCAATGTATCAATAATTTACAACTTCTCACACTATAGACATACAATGGATTATTTTTCCAAGCATGGGCAAAGGATGTTTATTTTATTTTTAATATGGAACAATTATGACTGATGCTACTGGAAACACCTGAAGGTAGATAGTTTTTTGTGACTATCTTGGTTTTTCACCTGATTAAATACCTAGAAGTGTGATCAACAGATGACATAGTAAGTTTCTGCTTGAATTTGTAATAGACAGCCAAATTGTCCAAAGGGATTTTACTGCATTTACATTCCTACTTACTATCAAAGAATGAGAGTTCCAGATGACAGCATTGGGTAATAAGTTTTAGGGAAAACAAAAAGAATTAAGGTGTGTTATATATGTGTACTAACTCCTCACTATGAGTGTAAAAATACGTATAGCAAACATGCATAGGCATTGTAATTATTCTGTGTAACTCTATTCTTGTTGGTTGTTGCTGTTTGTAGTTTGTCACGTTAGGGATTGAATTTAGGGCCTTGAATGTGCCAGATATGCACTCTACCACTGAGTTCCGATCCCAGTACCTTCTTATTTTTAATTGCATAATTGGTTCTTATTATTAAGTTTCAAAAGCCTTTGAATGTTTTCATATAAATTATGTATCAGTGATTTCCAAATATTTTTGCCATTTTTTCTTTATATTAACTTCTGATTTATTTTATACAATTTATAAATACATACAGGTGCACAGTGGCATACCAATCAGCCTTATGATAGAAGCAAACCCTGGCATGTGGGACAGTGTAGGTGAACCTGGAGGGCTTTATGTAAAGTGGAAGATATTAGGCACACAAAGGCAAGTGCTGTGCAATCTCAAGTTCATACGGAGCTGAGAAGAGCTGAGCGCATAGTAGTAGAAATGGGAATGGCAGAGACCCTGGGCTGTGAGTATTGGGGGATACCATTCCAATTAGACGGGAATACTGTATTATACAGGTCCTTTCTATAGAGAGAAAACTACAGCTAATAGTAATGTATTATCTACTATACAATTTTTAAGTGAGATGTTTTTGTAAAAATAAACAAGTAGATAATTAGAATGGTTTAATTATTTGAGTGTTTACATATATCAAAATGTAACACGTATTCTGCAAATTATACAATTCAGGTGAATTAAAACTATATTTTTTAAATGTCATAGTTTTGCTGTTGGAAGCTAAGACATACTAACTTATTCCAAAGATACAAGGATTTTCTTTTCAAGTTTTATAATTTAGTGTTTACATGTAGGCCAGTGATTCATTTTCAGGTTACTTTGTATCTTTTAGGATACATGAACTGTATATTTGTGTTTTTTAAATATATATATCAAAATATATGTATGTACACACTCTGACACCTGTAGAAGAAAGTAAGTTTATCAATGGATTTGCCTTTTTAATTGTGTCAAATCTTAACTGGCCACATATCTGTAGGTGTGTTTGTAGATAGCTATTAATTTTCTACATGATATTCTTTGCCAATTGCCAATTCAACATTTTATTGATCTGTGTTGCTTTATAACAAGTCTTGACAACAGGTAATGTAATTTATCCAAAGTTCCTCTTTCCTCCCCCCATTTCTTTATTATACTCATATCTTTATATTTCTACCTGAATTTTAAAATGTTCTTGTTAGTTTAAAAATATCCTGCTAAGATTTTCATTTGCATTCAATTGCATCAAATACACAGAATTGTTTCAGGAAGAAACAACATCTTATATTGTTTATTTGAATCTATGATTATGATTTATTTCACAACTTATGTATATTTTGTTCTGAAAGTAATATTTAGTTCCTTACTCTTGTGAAACTTTATTGAGTCTATACTCAAAGGTTTCATGTATTGAGGAAGCTTTAAATTCCAATAAGATGAGGTTATTTTAGAATTGATTTGTAGGTAGTTTATTGTGGAGTCCCTGGCAGCAATGCCAGCTACCGCAGCCACTGCAGCCATTGTCCTAACCCATCCCATCCAACCTGCCCAAGCCCTGTACGGCTATTTTCAAAATGCTACTTCTGAGTGCTGAATTCAAACTTATATTGATGAGAAAACTTCACAAACACTCCACATCCTTAAGGCAGCTGCCAGACAGCTCAGCAAGCATCAGCTCTTGGGACACAGTAGGTCCAGCTGTGATGCTCGGTACCATTCCAAGTGCATCCGCCCAATTCCATGTAACCATTCTGAATCTTAGGAGGAGGTCCAATGCCTTCCCCTTGGTGCTTTTTATAATGACTTAGACAGAAATTACTGGTCTCCAGGACTTGCTTGAGGCTCAACTTTATAAGTTTCAAAGGGAGGCTTCCAACATTACTTTCAGTCATCTCCATGATGATTGTCTGCTGGCTCAACCCTAGAAACTGGTTTTCTGTCTCAACCTTCACATTCGGATTCCTATAGCTATTGGAATATTTTTCTTTTTGCTTTTTCTTTCAGTCCTGAGTCTCCTGTATGCTATTTCAGTGGACACTATGTGTTCAGGCCTCGATGACCTTTCTACAGCAAGCCCCATACCCCTCCACTTTTCACCCCGCTTCGCTTCCCCAAACCTGTGTACAAAAGGAAGAGTCTACATGGGAACACTGGCCAGAGGAATGCACGCGGTGGATAGGCAGAGGTCAGACTTGACAGCACACACCCCTCCCAAATGCATGGTGAAAGATTAAAAGCCTAAAGCGCCAACAGTCAAAGTAAGATCAAAACACACTGCCGTGAAGGACGAACACTCTGGCGTTCTCCTCCCCATACTCAGATTTATCACTGAGTGGCCCGAAGGTCAGTCATGTAACAGACCACCCCTTCCTTCTCCTGTTCCCCACATGAACAGCTGCCCAGATGTCCTTCCTTTGGCCTTTACCCTTGATTTCTGATTCTTTCAATAAAAAGCCCCGGAGCTTCAGCTGGGGGCTATTTTTCCTGAGCCTCTTTCACACCAAGGGCCTCCGTGGAGGTTAAACTGGACATGAACATCGAATAGTCCCTCGTCCTTTGCACTGTGCTGTGGAAGTGAACTGTGCGCACTTATTGCCAATACATACAGATACAGTTAAATTTTTATTCTGTCCTTGCCACTGTCATGACTACATTTACTCATTAGATCTAATAGAATCCTTTTTGGGATCTTATACAGGGACAATACATCATCCGTACATAGTAATGAGTTTTTGCTTTTTTTTTGTACCCGGAATTGAACTCGGCCCTCATGCTTGCCAGGCAGGCGCTGGGCTGCTAAGCTACATCCCTGGCCCATAGCAATGGTTTTTATTTTCTGTTTTGTATGCTTTTAATTTACTTAGTCAGATTCAGCAGTAAAGCCGGTTGGGAAATTTTTATGGTTTCCTTTCTCTTGGGTGAGCTTTGGGTACTTTGTATCTTTCAGGAAACCTCCATAGTTAACATAAATTTTCAAATTTACTGCTTCAAGTTTGTTTATAATGCTACTTAATGTTATTTAAATGACTTTAGGATCTGCAATGATTTCCTTATTGCTAATGTTAGTTAATATTTATCATATTTTTCTGGCTAGAAATTTGTCCACTTCATGGAAACTCTCCTTCCTTTGCTATTTCTGTATCCATTTGCTTCTCTACTTACCCACTTAACAGTTCAAAAATAATTTATCAATTATTTCCTGCATGTTAAACATTTTGAGAGGCATCAAACACAAAAAAACCATAATATCTGTGTTAAGAGTAAAAAATGCTGTGCGGCACAAGACAAATGTGTAGATAATGACTTATTCATAAAGTGCCTTGGTCTAATATTCATTTTAAATAATAGCTTACCTTTACCCAGATTAGGATTTAGAAGATATACATTATAAAATGTCCTGAAGATAAAGGCCAAAATGTAGAAGAAAATGGCAATTACCAGCATCAACTGAAAAGAATTTTTAAGAAAATGTAAAAGACAATGTCTTGTACTTCTTAAAATGCTATCTTTATATACTTAATAAAGGTAATGCAAGACTTATGGGGTGATTGTACCCACAAATGAAACCTAAAAATAATAATTGATATTTTATGTAGTCTATTCTCTTTGAACATGTGAGATTATTAATTACAACAATAAACATATAGCATTTTATGTTGTATAATTGAAATAGTTCATCTATTTAAAATTTCCAATCAAAATACCATGATTTAAGTCACAAATTTTGGTAGTAAAATGATTTTGATATTACTGAATAACTTTACTAATCAAAACTTTAAAGTAATCTGAACTAGAGCCCAAATAAACACTTAATCTAAAATTCATATTTATAAGTGCCTTGATTTTTAAAAATGTGAATAAATTGTATAATAAGCATTCACTTGCCTATCCAGTTTATGTAAATAAGCATGAATTAAGTAACTAATTTCTTTTTGTTAGCCAATCAAGAGGTAAATCATTGGAAAAAATTTCTATTTCACTGCTTATCTATTTGTCTTCCTGCTGCTGAAAAATTTGGGAATGCTTTTGCAGTTATTATATGAGTCTCACAAATCTTCCATCTTTATGCTGATTGATATGCCTACAGAGACCATTCCACCGCTAGATTATTAGATTGGCTCCTGCTTACAATCTAAGTGCGAGCATTATCACCTCAAATTCCAGTATGCTAGTTCTCTTGATCCCATTTTCTTCCTTTTCTAAGAAACCTATTCTGATTCTTTTCCTTCCATATCTTTCTCTCTGGCTGCACTGTCCTTTGAATGTCCTCTTACTCTTGTTCCAAAGCTATCATTCCATTTTCTTGCCCTTTTCCTCCTATTCAATCATACTATTATGTTTTAACTGCCAGAAATATCTCTTTCCCCACTGAACCACTTCCAGCAATGTTCTTCGGAGAGTTGCTCTACTTTTTTACAGAATGGTAATGAAGGGAAACACTATAAAAACAACAAAAAAGGAGAAAAATGAAGAAGCAGCTAAATTATTTCAATCTGAAATATATATTAGCCACTTAACAAACATAACTTTCATAAACTCTTTAAGAAGTTGTCTTAATTCCAAACAAAAACATTTTGCTTCAGAAAATAGGATTATTTTTCCAAGGTTACTTAATATACATTCAGGATTTAAAGCCAGGACTAGCACTTGTTAGGTGTAAGTCAAATATATGCACTCTCATTAACAAAGATCCCTGAGGAAGATACTATAATAACGCCCACGTAATTCTCTCTCTTTCAAAGCTTCCTTGACAGAAAAAGTAATTTGCTGAAGTTCAAATATTTAATGAGTGGGATTTTATTGCACAGATCTCAGTCATCCAGAATCCTTGGACATTCATTATTCCTTAGTACTGCATGTCTTACTTTATTGAGCCGTGTTAAAGATTCTTACTTGATTTTGCTGTCTTAATGTTCTTCTTTTCTTCATTAGCCACTGTTTTCAAAGAAAACAATGTAGCAAAGATACGTTATTCAACTTCAAAAACTTTGACACCAGAGTGGATATACTAGGGAGACACATATCCCCATCAGTACTGGGAAGGAGGAAAGGAAAGAGGGGGAGAGAGACGATGGAGGGGAGGGAAACAATAGAAGATCCTGCTATTATTATTTTATTACATGTTTTTAAAAACCCTTACCCTACTTAGAAGCACTGTTAATTCTGAAATCCCTAATTTAAAAGTGATTTAAAATTCTATGTTTTGAATATGCTACATACATACACAAACTTCTTAGAAAGGCTTGGCTTTATTGATGCCGTCTTTCTGAACACTAATCTATCCTTCATTTCAACCTGATTTTAAACACTGTCCTGAAAATGTATCATATATTACTTAGAAACTATTTTTGCCATCCTTTGAGAAATGTAAACGAAATACATCTTCTGTGATAGGATTTTAAACTATTTGCATTACAGTGTATTCTTAGATGAATACACTTACTCTTGTAAACTGAATTTCTAAGCTGACTGGAATAAATATGGTTCCATCAGGTACAAATCCATTAAAGCAGCTGTTATTTTTACTCACTAAAACATTTTTCATCTCACATTCCATTTCCAAACTCAAGGTGTATGGTTTATATTTCATACATAAAGACAAGATTGAAAATCAACTCAGTGTATTTCACGTGGTGGGCAAGTTAGAACAATTTGTACATGTATTGACTGAGAAACATCTCAACGCAATATATTCTTGAGAATGATGCAAAAACATCTAACTGTACAGATATTGTTATTTTGATTCAGACCACAGAGTCATTTGTATGGTCAATTAAAAGACACAGAAAATCAACTGACATTCTTTCTTGAACGATCATTTAGAGTATTACAATTTTGAAATAGGTTAGTTTTCACATTTCATATTTTGCAGTTTCCTTTCATAATCTTAACCTAAAGAAAATGTATATTGTAAGTTATATGCCAATAAACTATTTTCAACACAGAGATATACACAGGATTCAAAAAGATGGTTTGGCCTGAGGCAAAGAGCACGACCCTTAACGCTATCCATTCAAGAGGGGAATGTGGTTTGAAAACAATGATCAACTCTTATCTGGATTTCAGTGCATACAAACAACTGAATTATTTGAAAATATTAAGGTGTTATAAAATAGAAGACAAAGAATACTTATAATCATACCTTTAGCATTTAATTTTGTAAAATGCACAAAAATAGTTTACTACTTAAGTGGTTTTAAGAGGTTGATGAGATCTAACATTTTAAAGGTAGAAATTCTTCCAATATGGAACCAATCAATTGGTTATTTGCTATTTGTTCAACTGAACTAGCTTATTGCTTTAGTGGTTATAGCCACGAATTTCACAAATTTATTGTTTTGTCTTCCCTTATACTAAGCTTCCTGCCAATGGATTATATTCACTAACTTTCCATTGAAATTGTTTACTGCTATCTGAAAAATCTCCTTTTGTAAGAGGTAATTATAGAATATTTAATAAGATAGATAGGTTTAAAGACATTAGGTACCTGACTTCATATTAGTTTTGAGATTATCTATTTAGCTTGAGTAAAATAAAAAGGAAAATCCTGTATGTGATATGTATTTAATTATAAACCTAGAATATTTGTACTCTAGGTGGTTTATAGGAATCATGTTTACTTGACTGTTTATAATAAAAAGTAAGAATACAAAATACATTAGTGTGTTATATATAAACTATACAAAAAAATAAGTAGTCTCATGATACACAATCTTCTATTCTTATTTATAAAAACATGGCTAGGAAAATGGCTTATTGAGTTGCCAGTCAATTATCAATATTTTGAAAGATTTGGTGCTTTCGAATTAATGATGAATCCCGGCCAATTTAGTCCCAAATAATAAATATTTAATAAACATACTGAACAGAAAATGAAAAATTTGAATTCTTCTTAGCAACAAATTTCCTGCAAGAGAGAACATTTACAAATAGTTTCCCTAAAATTAAACAGACCCTAAATCAGTACTTCTCTCTAAATATGATTTTATTTTTATATTTTCAGAAAACTGCAAATTTCAAAGGAGTGATCAGTGTTGAAAATAAAGACAATTGAATATGCATGTATGTATTGTGTGCATGTGTGTGTGTATTTAAAATTCATATGTTTAAATATATATGTTGTATATGCCTCTTGGAGAATGTTGAAGTTTTATCTTTGATCACTAGATGTAACTATTAAGTTATATAAAAAACAAAATAAAGGAGCTCTTAGAAAAAAAATCAATGCGTTCCTTTGCCTATGTATTCTTCTTAGCCTATACATTTACTGGAAACAATACTCACTTTTTTATGCTAATGCTGCCTTTTTTGTTTTTCTTTTTACTTAAAACAATCTTTTTTATCCAAATGCTGAAGAGCAGCTTTAGCATCTAGTTCATTAATAGTTTTATTAATTCAGCGAGTCATCAGGTGCAATTCATCAACTCAACAACGCTTTGTGTTCTATTTTTGCTAAATGCTTCTTCTGTGGAATTTAAATTATGAAGAAAAAGTGGCTGACTAACCTGAATTTCTCAATTTATTCATGTTCAATGAAAAGCTATTCATCAGCGTAAACTCCGCTGTGAGTTCAAATCAAATTTAAACCACCTGGGAGTAAACAAAAATGTTCTTCCCCAGCTCTTGGAAGAAGAAAGAAAACAACACATTTTCAAGAAACTCAGGACACTAATATGTTTGCCTGAAATAAGATAAAAATGACAAAGCTTCAGATGTTCTCCCTCTGTCCGACATTTTGTGCACCACTGGCAGATCCTAAAGCATTGTTTCCACAGATTTCGATCTGTAAGGCAGCACTGACCACTTTTACATCACATAAGCACAAAACAACCAGTTGTTCTTGGTTCCCCAAATACATATATTCTGCATAATACTGCTATTTTACAGTTTCTGTTAAACGTTTGAACTATTTATGGAGTTGCTCGTTAAATTATTCACTTCTAGAATTTGTACTGAGCATTCAAACACAACATTTCCAGACATCTATATTACAGAGCTTACCTGCTTGAATTTCACAGGTCCTCAGTCTTATACAATGAGACATTTTCCCTCATAAACCAGAGCTAAATGCTGGAGGAAGCTGATGTGAATTTTGGGGAGACTTGGTTAGGTCCCTAGAAACTTTTCTCTGCTGAAGGTGGAAGTGAACCTTATGTATTTCTGAGCGGATAACAATATCAGGTTACACTTATTTTTCAGTTCATCAATTTGCATCTTAATGAATTATCATTGGGTTAAAAACTAAAGAACATATTCTGATAGCACAGTGCACATTCTCTTTCCTTTTACTAAGGATTCAAAGAGGTCTGGATTAAGTTTATAAAAAACCCACATACGTTAGTTTTAACAAATGATCCTCCATTGTTAACATCTTGAACTAAATTAAATTTAATCTACAAAGGAATAAACCGATGGATATGCGAGCTATTGCTTTACATTGTTATCTCCTAGGCAGTAGGAATACGCTGGGAGACTCACGCTTTGCTTAAGCAGTAGTGCTGGAAAATTTGAATAGTTTATGGCAATTACCTTTCATATTTTGCCTAATTGGTTAGAATGTTATTTCAAAAGTGTGTCACTAATGATCAAAGTCATGGGAGATACTAAAACTATTTAAAATGCAAGATGAAATCTGCTGACATATTTAAAGTGGCCAGATTCTAATGTTGGTTGTCTACATAGGTGGATTATATGTTCATTTGTTACGTAAAGGAACAACATTAAAAAATGATACAAAAATTAGAATAGTTCATTAGAGGTATTGTCTACAAGGTGTAGCCGCTTCTTTATCAGGAAGTATAATCAATTTTCATACACTTTTAATTTTAAGAAAATATTTTGAATACAAGTATTGGACATCTTATTGTAAGAAGGCAACAAACCGAGTATAAGGAAAGATCAATTTATACAGTTTCTTTTTGTGCTTGTCCTCAGCCTGCCTTAAAGCTTCTGATGCTATTATTTCCACTTCAGGGAAACCTAAGGTCCAACCTAGTTCTGATGTAGTGGTGCAGGTTTTCTGTAGCAAGGATGGAAGAGGCCAAAGCGTGCACAGAGCTCCAAGCTTGCGAGCACCCTGCAGAAGGTCCCCTGGGACGGGAGGGTGAGTAAAAGCTGCCCAAACACAGTGCAAGGTGCCTCAGCAGCCACTGTCCTTGCAAGAGCGGACAGGGACCTACAGAAGGACATTGAATTTCTTTCTTTAAAACAGAGAAATATCTGTCTCTTATATGTGATGACATTTTCTAAAATATTACAAAATATTTGAAAATATTGTATCTTCACAATAAAATAAAAATCTTATGGCATTGTAAAATAAAATGGGAGGGGAACCAGGGAGAGGACAGGGGGGAGGAAAGAAGGGGAAAATAAAAGGAAATCAGAAAGGAAGGAAAGCCTGGAAAAAAAGCTTTTTTAAAGGCGGACAGGAGGAGGGGTAAAGGAAGGGTCGGGGAATGGGACAAAAAGAAACAGCAAGTTACGTCATGTACCAGTAAAAATTCTCTCTGATGAATGTGACCATTGTGCATATTTAAAATGTACCAATACAATCTGTTTGAAAAAAACCTGTGGTGTAAAATTATTTATTCATTCATTTCATCCACACTGAGATATTCACCACACAGTGAGTTTTATGTACCAAATCATGAGATCGAACAGATCTTCTCTTACTAATTAGTTTTTCTTGAAAACCCAAGGTTGGTTAGAACAGATAGTGCTATGAAAATGTCTGTGTAATGGTCTGCACTATTCTCTGCAGCACAAAGGATGTTTTTGCTGCTGCTGTACTCCTGGAGCCAGCCATGTCCTTTGTGGTACCTTACCTCTGCATGGGCTCTTAATCCTAACATCTCCCTTTTTAAAATCTCTGTAGAGATCTAACGGAAAAATCACAAGAACAGCATCTTTTGTGCTTCTCTTTCTCTGGAAATACCAAAGCAGCAGTGTATCTTCCCGTATTTAAAAAAGAAAGAGAGAAAATGTTTTAATCTTTCATTTCTCAATATAAAGTTTTTAGCCAAAAGGGTATTTATTAAAGGAAGTGGATCTGTCACTAATTCAATGACTAACTATACAAGTTTAAAAATTACTTTTTAGGAGTAGCAGACAAAAGGAAAACTACTGTAAAATTCAGTTCTGTTTCAGCAGAAAGTGTAGCAATTAAATCTGAAAAGGGCTCAGCTTTCTAGACTTCTAGACTTAGTCTAAAGGCAACAGAGACGTGGAAATAGAGCGAGGTAGGTAGAGTTTAGTTTGGTTTATTTTCAAGCTGTCTCACAATTAGTAGACTAGAAAAGCCAGTTAACATTTTCAAGAACAATAGTGACATCCATGAAGTAATTCATGGTAAAAGTTGTGTGGAATCAGCGTGACCAAATGTTTAGAAACTCTTCAGAATGTAGTGATAATTTTGAAAGCAGCAAAGTTGCTAGTGACTGACCCTTTATTCCCACACCCACGGACGTATTTATATCAGAGACCTCAAAGAGAAACACCTGTGAGTACAAATAAAAGAGCAGGAACATCTGTGGTCATGGCAGAGGAATACGGTTATTATGCCTTTCAAAAATAAATATAAACTTGGTAAGTTTTTTTTTTGGAAAATAACCCAACTGTATAGAGATACTATAAAATGTCCAAAATAGAGTGAACTCAAAGGAAATTCTCAATTGTAGATTTCTGTACTAAGGGCACTCTTGGCCTTCCACAGCTACAGTCTCAGCAAATACCAGCAGAAATTTCCACAAATTTTCCAGTTAAACTGCCACAGAACAGTTCACACAGGACAATTCCAAAATATCCATCCCAGTTTTCAACCCAAAATCAGGAGCTACCCAAAGAAAACAAGAAAGTGTGATTCATAACCAAAGTCCTCAGTCTGTTTGTTGTTCGTGTATAGGAATGCTGTTGATTTTTGGGTGTTGACTTTGTATCCAGCTACGCTGCTGAATTTGTCAATTAATTCCAGGAGTTTTCTTGTGGAGTTTTTGGGGTCCTCCATGTATAGTATCATGTCATCTGCAAATAGTGATAACTTGACTTCTTCCTTTCCTATCCTTATTCCTTTTATTTCTCTCTCTTGTCTGATTGCTCTGGCTAGTGCTTCCAGAATCATGTTGAATAGGAGTGGTGACAATGGACATCCTTATCTTGTTCTTGACTTTAAAGTGAAAGTTTTCAGTTTATGTCCATGTAGTATGATGTTGGCTGTTGGTTTGTTGTAGATGGCTTTGATCAGATTGAGGTAGAGGCCATCTATTCCTATTTTTTTCTAAGGTTTTTAACATGAATGTATGTTGGACTTTATCGAAAGCTTTCTCTGCATCTATTGAGATGATCATGTGGTTTTTGTCTTTGGCTGTATTAATATAGTGTATTACATTAATTGATTTGCGAATATTGAACCATCCCTGCATTCCTGGAATGAATCCTACCTGGTCGTGGTGTATGATTTTCCTTGTGATTCACTGTAATCTATTTGCCAGTATTGTGTTGAGTATCTTTGCATCTATGTTCATTAGAGAGATTGGCCTGTAGCTCTCTTTCTTGGTTGGGTCTCTCTCTGGTTTTGTATCAGTATAATACTTGCCTCCAGATATGTGGTGGGGAGAGTTGCTTCCTTTTCGATTTCATTGAAGCGTGTGAGGAGTGTTGGCATTAGATCTTCTCTAAATGATTTATGGAATTCTGCTGTTAATCCATCAGGGTCTGGGCTTTTCTTTGTTGGTAAGTTTTTAATGATGTTTTCAATCTCATTAATTGATATTGGGTTGTTCAGGATTTTTACGTCTTCCTGATTCAATTTTGGCAATTTGTACCTTTCTAGGAATTTGTCCATTTCTTCTGTATTTTCTGTCCTATGGGAATACAGATTCTCAAAGTAGGTATTAATGATCTTTTGTATTTCTTTTGGATCTGTAGTGACTTCATCCTTTTCATTTCTTATTGCATGAATTTGAGATCTTTCCCTTCTTTTTTTGATAAGGTTGGCTAGGGGTTTATCAATTTTATTTATTCTTTCGAAGAACCAACTCTTTGATTCACTAATTTTTTGTAGAGTTTTCTTCATCTCAATTGCATTAATTTGTGCCCTGAGTTTTATAATCTCCTCCCTTCTTTGGGCTCTTGGTTTGGCTTGTTGCTCTTTTTCTAAGAGTTTGAGGTGTATCAATAGGTTATTTATTTGCTCTCTTTCTATTTTCTTTGTATATGATTTCATCGCTATAAATTTCCCTCTGAGCACGGCTTTCATTGCATCCCACAGATTCCAGTAGGTTGTACTTGTGTTTTCATTTATTTGTAGGTAATTTTTAATTTCTTCTTTAACTTCTTGTGTGACCCATTGGTTATTCAGGAGGTTGTTGTCTAATTTCCATGTGCTTATGTGGTTTTTGGAGTTCTCTTTGTCATTAATTTCCGATTTTATTGCACTGTGGTCCGATAATATGCATGGGATAATTTGAATTCTTTTGCATTTAGGTAGATATGCTCTATGGGCTAGAATGTGGTCTATTTTGGAGAAAGACCCACGTGCAGCTGAGAAAGATGTGTATTCTGATGTTGTGGGGTGGAACACTCTGTATACATCTACTAAGTCCATTTGTTCACACTTTTGGTTCAGATCTATTATTTCTTTGCTGAGTTTCTGTCCAGTTGACCTGTCTCTTTGCATCAGAGGGGTGTTTAGGTCACCTATTACAATAGTGTTATTAGTTATTTGATTTTTTACGTCTGTCAAGATTTGACTTGTAAAGTTAGGTGCTCCATGGTTTGGTGCATAAATGTTTAGGATTGTTACCTCTTCCTCTTGCAGCTTTCCCCTAACTAGTATGTAATGGCTTTCTTTATCTCTTTTGATTGTTTTTGGTTTGAAGTTTACATTGTTTGCAAACATAATAGCTACCCCTGCGTTTTTCTGGGGGCCTGTTGCATGGAGAATTGTTTTCCAACCTTTAACTTTCAACCTGTGGATTTCCTTTTGAGTAAAATGTGTTTCCTGTATACAGCATATCGTTGGATTGTGTTCCTTAATCCACTCTTCCAATCTTTTCCTTTTGACTTTTGAGTTGAGGACATTTACATTAATGGTTATCATGGTTATATGTTCGCTTATTCTAGTCATGTTATTTACTTGATGTTTTTCTTCTTTTGCTGACTGCTTACTTGCTTGTTCTGTTTAGGGAGTTATTTCTAATGTTGTTCTTGGAATTGTGGTCTCTTTTTTCTCTGTCTAGAATATCTTTTAGTGCTGTTTGCAATGCTGGTTTGGCACTCATGAAGTTCTTCAGTTGTTCTTTGTCGTGGAAATATTTTATTTCTCCATTGAATTTGAGGGATAGTTTTGCAGGATACATCAGTCCAGGTGGAAGTTGTTTTGTCTCAGAATCTATAATATCTCACTCCAAGCTCTTCTTGATTTCATGGTTTCCATTGAGAAGTCTGCTGTGATTCTGATGGGCTTTTCTTTATAGGTGATCTGTTTCATTTCTCTAGCAGCTTTTAATATTGTGTTCTTTTGCTGGATATCTGGGATCTTCACTATTATATGCCTGTGTGTGTTTTCCTTTGGGTTATGGATCATTGGGGTTCTATATGCCTCAAGAAATTGAGGAAACCATACCCTTTACTATAGCAACCAAGAAACTGAAATACTTAGGAATCAATCTAACAAAGAATGTGAAAGATTTATTCAGTGAAAACTACAGTATTCTGAAAAAGGAGATTGCAGAGGATTTCAATAAATGGAAAAACATACCCTGCTCATGGTTAGAAAGAACTAACATTGTAAAAATGGCCATACTACCAAAACGGTTGTACAGATTCAGTTCAATTCCCATTAAACTACTGTTAGCATACCTCACAGATCTAGAGAAAATATGCCTCAAATTCATCTGGAACCAGAAGAGACCCAGAATAGCAAAAGCAATCCTGGGCAATAAGGACAAGTCAGGTGGAATCCCAATCCCTGACCTGAAATTATACTACAAAGCTACTGTAATAAAATCAACCTGGTACTGGCTCAAAAAGAGACCTGAGGATCAATGGAACAGACTGGAAGATGCAACCATAATGAAAAACCCACTCAGCTACCTAATATTTGACAAAGGGGTCAACCAAACCCACTGGAATAAATAAGGCCTGTTCAATAAATGGTGCTGGAAAAACTGGCTTGCCTCTTGCCAAAAACTGAAAATAAACACCAGTCTATCACCATGCACCAAACTCAGGTCAAAATGGATCACAGACCTCAATATTAAAACAGAAACTCTAAATCTGTTGGAAGAGAAAGTAGGTAAAAATCTTGAAGACATAGGAGTAGGCAGAGGC